>RJWM01003544.1:0-112054 GCA_004363535.1 Dasyprocta punctata | reverse complement strand
GACCCGGGCTGAGCTGGGCCCTCACATCAGAGTTGTAACCCGGCAGGACACCAAAGGCGACCTGGAGTGATCAGCTTGACTGCTTGAAGCTTCAGGCTCCTGGCAGAATCAGTGTGAGGGTTAAAGAAAATAAAGCACAGGTGAGCGTGGTCACCCCAGTGCACAGGAGGCTGAGGCAGGAGGCATTGAAGGCCACTCTGGACCACAGAGCGATTCCGTCTCCAGGAAACCAAGCTACCGTGTGGGCCGTGGCTGGTGACGGGTCACCATCCACTCGCTCGGCAAGCGTTTGCGGCTTCTGAACAACAGACACAGCTTCCGTCCTGGGACAGTGGGGAGTCTCCCCAGGTGTCCCTTCTGCAAGGGGGTCGGCGAGAACACTGCGAAGGAGAGGCAGGCCGGGCATGGCGACACAGATCTGCAATCATAGCACTCTGGGGAGGCTGAGGCAGGAGGGTCCCAAGCTGGAGCCCAGCCTGGGCAATTTAACGATTTGGCAAAACCCTGTCTCAAAATAAAACACTCAGGCCAGGCAGCAGCTCAGGGTGAAGCCCTGGGTTCAACCCCAGGACCTCGCACGGAAGGGGGTGCGGATGCCTCAGGCGCCCCGCGCGGGAGGGACAGGCTCAGGGGCGCAGCACCAGACCCAAACCAGCGCAGCCCTGGGGCCTCCTCCGCGTGCCGCTCACTGGCCCTCGGGTCGGGACCTTGCGTGGGCGTCTGAGTTCTCACGGACAGTCGCTCCTGGCGAAGCGTGCAGCAAAAGCACTGCAGTCTCCATCCAGAACTAGGGACCGGCCCTGGGTCCCAGCCCTTATCTACTTTTCAGTTTTGTGACAGGCTCTCGATACATTGCCTGGACAGGCTCTAACTTGAGATCCTCCTGCCTCAGCCTCGAGTGCTGGCTTTACAGACGAGCGTGACCACCCCGGCTCTGCACCGTCTTCAGGCCCACCCCCGCCCTCCTGCAGGACTGCGAAGCCGAGTCCCTCTCGTTTGCGGCGGGGTCACCGCGGTGGCAGTCACCATGTGGTGTGGCCATAGACTTGAGCGGGGCCAGGGCGGGGCTCCCCCTGACCCCAGGGCTGGGAGCACAGAGGTCGCTGGCTGTGGGACCCCGGGCCGGGTCCACGCCTCCCCGCAGCGGGAGACACCGCGAGGTTTCAGGCAGAGGGAGACTGGCGTGGCCGGGGCAGAGCAGGCCCGAGTCCTGCAGACCCGGCTACCTGCGCATGCGCGGGGACCGGCGCGGGCCACCGCCGTCCCCTCGGTGTCGCCCGCAGCGTGGGGGGCAGGGACGCGGAGCCGCGACAGCCGGGGGATCAGGTGACCGCGGCTGCTCGGGACCGCAGGTGCCGCTCCACCAACCGCCTCGGGGACGCGCTGTCAAAGCCGCCTTTGTCCCCGGCCAGGTGAGACTCGCCATCCGGCCTTTGTCTCGGGATTAGCGGCCGCATTGTCCCGCTGTTTATTTACCATTTGCATCCGCCGGCTTGGGACCCGGCTGCTCTTTTCACCCCGTCCCCGCCAGGGGAGCATGCAAATCACTGTGGCTGCGGACAGAGCTTCCCAAGGGGCTGACCCGCGGGTGACACGGAGGACTTAGCTTAGACCTTTGCTTTTTTTTTTTTTTTTTGAGACTGTCTCGCTATGCAGCCCAGGTTGGCCTTAAACTCAAGGCAATCCTCCTGCCTCAGCCTCCCGAGTGCTGGGACGACGAGTATAAACCCCCACACCGAGCCTGTCTTTGCTTTTAAAAATAAAATAATTTTTAAATAAGCCAGTTAGGGTTGGGCTGTAGCTCTGTGGTAGAGTTCTTGCCTGGGTTTGATCCCCAACACCGCAAAAGATAAAAAAAAAAAAAATTAAAAACTCAGTTATTGAATACAGGCTCGTTGGTTGTAATAAGTGGACCAGTCATGGGGGATACTGACCATGAGAGTCTATAGGGGAGTATACAGGAATTCTCAATTTTGCTGAGAGCCCAGCACTCTGGGAGGCTGAGGCAGGGGGATTACAAATTTGAACTCAGATTGGGCTACTCACCGACTTAGCAAGACCCTGTCTCAAAACAACGGGGGTTGGGGGGAGACAGCCCAGTGGGGAGGTCATGGTTTCCTTTCCCAGTGCCACAGAAAACATAATGTAGTCTTTAAAAGCTCCTGGGCTTGGTGGCGCACGCCTGTAATCCCAGCACTCAGGAGGCTGAGGCAGGAGGAGCGTCGTGAGTTCGAGGCCAGCTTGGGCTACACAGTGAGACCCTGTCTCAAAGAAAACAAAAATAAATAAATACATAAATAAATAAAATCCCCTTAGTTTCCTCAAAGCTGCAAAATCCGAGCGAAACTATATATGAGGCCTGCAGAGCGGGTTGCGAGGGGAGGCCGCTCTGTCACTTGGGCCGAGGCTCAGGGAAGCTCTCGGGCACACAGAGGGGCCGCCTGCTCCCTTCCCGCCGGGCCCGGGCCGCCGCTCCCGGACCACCACCTCCCGAGGCCGCTGGGTCCTCCCTGCCGTCCTGTCCTGCACGTCCTGAGTGTCACTGACGGACTGACAGCCGCAGGGCAACTTGTGACACCCAGCTGAACTGAACCAGTGTGGGCTGGGTGTGGAGGAGCCACCTGAGGACTGCGGCCAACTGCACAAAAAAGAGAACTGGAGAGGAAGAAGTGATGTCACTGGTTCTCCTGTTGCCGTTGGTTCTCCTGGAGGGGCTTGCTGAGCTTCTTTCCTGATAGGAACTTGGCCGTTCTCACTGTCAGAGGAGCTCAGGACCTTGTTATTGCTGGGAATGGTGGTTCACCTTGGGGGAGCCCTGGTCCTTACTTTGAGCGTCACTTCCTGGTTCTGGAGGGGAGATGTGTGCTGTTCAGTCTGCAGGAGAAGCTCATCACAGTCGCCTCCTGATATGAACTCAGCTGTTCTCTTCATCAGAGGAGCTCAGGACTTCATTGTTGCTGAAGATGGCTGTGGTACTTTTCAGGGGAGCCCTGGTCCTTATTTTGAGTGTGACTTCTCGGCTCCAGTGCAGACCCCTCAGCCTGCTGGCACAGCTCCTTCACCCCACTGGCATGCATTTTCCAGCTTCCACCACTGACCTGTGGGCCTTCCCAGTGCGGATCCATGAAACAGATTGGCATGAGACATTGTCATGGGCTCCAGGCCTCCAGCGGGACCCAAGCAGGACATTGCCGTGGGATCCAGGCCCTCAGCTGGAGGTTTTTTGGGGGCTTTAGTGCGTGGACAGATTTCCTGCACTTCTTGTATTTGATTGACTCTTTGGGTGATTATTATAAAATAACTCCATAAATTATGCCTCCCTTACATAATTGTTTTCCTTGCAAACCCTGATGACACAGTCTCCCTTGCTCTGGTGTCAGACACCTCCGGTAGACGCATGACTCCTTCTCCGACTAGAGTGTAAGTTCCCACGTGTACTTCCTCCTACTGTACACACCACCAGCGCTGTGAGAAGCACCATGAATGATCAACAAACACTGACGAATGGATAACATTTGTCCTGTCCTGTTGTTGTTGTTGTTATTATTATTATTATTATTTCAGATAGGGTCTCACTATGTAGCCGAGGCCACCCTCGAACTCACAGCGATCCTCCTGCCTCAGCCTCTGAAGTGCTGGGATTGCAGGCGTGCTCCACCCTGCCCGGTGGGACGGGGCCCTCTGGACTCTGCTACTAACTGACTGAGTGATTTTGGGCAAAGTGCGCGAAGAGGAGAAAATCCCCATTCCGCACAGAGGCCGAGGACGCGCACACGGCACCAAGCCCACGCCTGATGAGCGACCCGTAGGTCTGGAGGACGCAGGCTGCGAGCTCGGCGGTGTCTATGCGGACCCAGCTGCGATGCCCTGGCCGCGCTGGACTAGAACCAAAGAACCGGCCCCAGGAGGGGCTGGCGAGAGCGTCCTGAGATCTCTGCGTTCCCTCCAAACTGCTGGGCAGGTGTCAGAGCCCTGCTGATCTTCCAGGCTTCCCGTGAGTGCAGAGGAAATCAACCCCGGATCCCCTAACTCCACGACAGACGCCTTGGCAAGGGGTCCGTTTGCAGCCCCAGGTTCTAGACTGCCTGAGTGACGGCCCCAGAGCCGCTGGAGCAGGCAAGCGTGTCCCCACAGAGCCTCTCAGCCTCAGTGTCCCAAATGCCCAGCTCCTGAGACAGCCAGCAACCCTGACACCTGGAAAGCTGTGCCTGAGTGGCTGCCGCCCGTCAGGGGGACAAGAGGTCAAGGAAGCAGAGAAAGAGAGAAAAGAAAAGGAAAGCCGGGCATGGCGACGCTGTCCTCCCAGCACTCAGGAGGCTGAGGCAGGAGGATTTCCAGGGAGGCCACCCTGGGATATGCGGCAAGACCGTGTCTCAAAAAAACAAAACAGGGGAGGGAACTTGGCTGCAAAGACAAATACGCCATTGTCATGCAAGCCACAGGCCAGTGAGGAGCGGCGACAGACTGGCCAAAAGCAGGGCCTGCACCCTCCTCAGTGCGGTGGTCTGAGTCAGGAGCCTGGGCATCCACCCACATCGCTCAGCGTCGTGATAAGATTTCCATAGAATAACTGCGAGCTGCTAGTGCCCCTGGACTGGGCACTCGGTGACCACTCGGCAGACAGCAGCTGCTCTACCAGGGCCAATAACCCATGACACACGGTGCTTTCTATTGTTTGAGACAGTCCAGGCTGACCTCGAACCCATGGTGACCCTCCTGCCTCAGCTTCCTGGGTGCCTGGATGACAAACATGTGCCACCATGCTCGGCCACATAGCATTTTAAGAATTTAACATCTTCCGCTGATTTCTAACTCCCAATGGCTCCGGGAACAGAGACCACCGCCCACTGTGCGGAGGAGGACCAGGGCCGAGGGGTGGCCGCGAGGAGCAGAGTGCGACCCGAAATCCCGGTGACCTCTGCAGTGCCCGCTGGGGGCACTTCTGTCCTTTCCATGGCCGGCACTGTCACAACCATGAGACGGGGACGGAACTGGAACAGGCGAGAGACGACACCCAAGCCCCGGTCCCCTGTTGAGAGGGCAGTGGCAGGCCTGTGCAACAGAAAGTGTTGCCCTCGGGAGGCCGAGGCAGGAGGATTGCTGTGAGTTCAAGGTCAGCCTGAACTGCATAATGTGAGTTTGTCTCAAGAATAAACAAACAAAACAAAACAACAATTAAAAAAATCCAAACACACTTGTAATCCCAGACCCTGTGACTCCCAGCTGAGCTCGCACAGGCGGAGGCTGATGCAGGAGGATGGCTGTGAGTTTGAGACCAGCCTGGGCTACAAAGTGAGACCAAGGTCAGCCTGAACTGCATAGCGAGACCCCGTCTCAAAAGACAAACAGAAAACAAAAACAAAACCAGACCAAAAAAAAACACCCCAACCCCTCCTGCCGCCCGTCCAACTGGCCGCCCTCCTACACTGATGCAGGGGTTCGGGGCTGCAGTGGCCCCCCGGGACGGCCGGGGACACGCTGCAGCCGGGGCAGGGGACCCCGAGACGCCCAGCTGAGCCCGCACAGGCGGAGGCCCCGCGGCACCGCCGCGTCCACAGGGCCAGGGCACGCAGCGCCGCCGTCGGCCGCTGGGTGGCGCCAGCGAGGCCGCGCTTCTGGGTTGCTGCGGAGCATGGGAGCAGCGAGGCGGCTCGGTCCGCCCGGTCAGCCGGTCAGCCGCTCCAGGTCGCCCTCTCTGAACGGAGCGGTGGGCGCGGCAGGATGGAGCCAGCCGTCGGCCCTGCGCCAGGACGAGGGGTGAAGACAAACGGTGCCAGGCGGTGGCGCACACCTGTAGTCCCAGCTTGGGAGGCTGAGGTAGGAGGATTGCTGCTAATTCAAAGCTATCTGGGCTACAGAGCGTGTTCAAGGTCAGTCTGAACTACATAGCAAGACCCTCTCTCTACAAAAACAAAATATGTAGTATACACACACATCAGTACAAGCTCAACATAAATACAGCAATAATTGACCCAAAGTGTAAGGGAGAATACATAAGTTGACAATCATAGTGGGAATGTTTATAAGCCACTGTCTGGAGCCAATAGATGAAACACACACACACAGAGAGAGAGAGAGAGAGAGAGAGAGAGAGAGAGAGAGAGAGAGAGAGAGAGAGAGAGAGGGAGAGGGAGAGGGAGAGGATACTAAAGATCATCAGAACAGAGCCACCAACATCAAATCTGGAAGCATTACTGTCATGAGATGGGCAACATCTGCAAAGACCATTTTTATTAGACTCTAAAGGCAGCCTCAATAAATTCTGTCTCCAATCCAAAAAGTAATAAAGTCAGATATTAAAATTGTTACTGAAATAGTTTCATTTTGAGACAGTCTTTTTTTTTTTTTAGACAGTTTTACTATGCAGTTCAGGCTGATCTTGAACTCACAGCCATTCTCTTGCCTCAGCCTCCCTGAGCTGGAATTACAGGCATGCACCACCATGCCCAGATAAGAGTTTCATTTTGAAATGAAAAATCACCTCATAAAATAATACAGTCAGGGGTGGTGGCATATGCCTGTAATCCCAGCACTCATGAGGCTGAGGCAGGAGGATCACTGTGTGTTTGAGGCCAGCCCGGGCTGCAAAGTGAGTTCAAGGCCAGGCTGAACTGCATAGTGAAACCCTGTCTCAAAAAGGCAAAACATAAAATAAAATAATGCCATATTTTGGAACTAAATGTTTTAAATAACTTGATTTAAAGGAAAATTAGTAGATGCTTAGAATGAAATGACAACGAAGGGTTACACAGGAAAATAGGGCACAACTCATGCAAGAAAGAAATGTATGGTTCTCAACAGATACATTAGAAAGGAAGAAAGATCACAAGCCGGTGAGGCAAGAGCTCAACTCAAACCGAGGCTCCCTCTGACCCCAGAGAGAAGGGCCGTCACCAAGAAGTCAGACAAGAACAAGTGCTGGCGAGGCTGGGGAAAAGGAGCCCTCTGCGCCACTGGTGGGAGCGTGAACTAACACAGCCACTGTGGGGATCAGTGTGGGGATCCCTCACCCTGAAACTGGAAATCCCACTGACCCAGCTGTTCCTCTCCTGGGTGTCTTCACAGAAGAGTTAAAGACATCGTATCCCAGTGATCCGTGCACACCCGTGTTTATAGCAGCACGACTCACAATAGTCAATCTCGGAAGCAGTCTGCATGTCCATCGGTAGATGAATGGATAAAGAAAATATGGCTTTAATGCACAATGGAGTACTACTCTGCCATGAAAATGATAGACTTGAATCATTTGTAGGAGAATGGATGCACCTTGAGACTATAATGTTAGGTGAAATAAAGCAGACACACAAGCTTAAATATTGTATGGTTTCCTCTTTTATGAGAAACCTAAAGTACAAACGAAGAGCAAAATAAAAGATACTAGGAAGTAGGGGATGGATTTTGTTCAAATGGGTAGAGGAGCAAGAGATGGAGGGAGGAGGCAGGAGGGGAGGGCAATAGAAGTCAAAAGGATTAAGATGTGTTACGTGCAGGCACCAGCTCCCCACAAGGAATGTAACCAGTATGGACTGTAGACATGGACCAGTGAAAAATAAAAACAAGAAATAAACCAACTCAGCTCAAAACATTAGGGGAGCCGGGCATGGTGGCACACGCCTGTAATCTCAGCACTCTGGAGGCTGAGGCAGGAAGATCATTGTGAGTTCAAGGCCAGCCTGGGCTACACAGTAAGTTCAAGGCCAGCCTGAACCAGACAGCAAGACAAAAAAAAAAACGAAAGCCAAAATCCAACCCAAACAAAAAGCATGCACCACCACGCCCAGCTCCTGAAGTTTTTAATGAACATTACACTTAAGAAATAAAACTTCCGATGCACTTGTTTTACCATGTAACAGGATAAGGACACCACCGTCACTAATCTGCTAAATACTACAGCAGAGGCCTTGGCCAGCCCTGTGATGGCAAAGGACAGCGGGCTAAGAATTAAAAAGGAAGCTATTAGCAGGTGACAGGGTCATCTACACAGAAGTTACAGGGCCATTAGGCAACCATGACAACTACGAGGGGGAGCGTGACAGAGTTCCACAGCAGGGAGAAGCCCTGTTCTACGCCAAGAATCCGGGAGGGGCGGCCCAGGGCCTTCCCCACTGGCCAACACCAAGTATTTGCTGTAAGCCGGAAGGAGGGTTCCTAGCCGCTGCAGCGTGAATTAAAATATCTAAAGACCATGATAATCAAACAGTTGGGGAACAGAGAAGCTGAGCAGCGGGACAGAAAGGGATCTCGGAGACAGAGCGGTGCCCCTGGGGACTGAGCCCAGCAGGCAGCAGCGGGAATTCTGATCCAGGGATGACGGCGGCGCAAACCTAGTGCCGTGATTCGGTGTGGCTTATGGGCCAGGCATGACGGGGAAACTAGAAAGTCACAGAGTGTAACCCCAGCCCGCGCGAGGAGCTGACGGAATCTGAGCACTCTGCTTAACCTTTCTCATTGCACCGGATGCCCACGAGAAGAAGGGAACTTCATCAAATCAGAGCCAGTTTCCTTAAAATGTCTGGAAGGTTTTGTTCATGTTTCGTTTGGTTTTTGATGTTTTGAGACAGGGTCTTGCTTTGTAATTCAGGCTGGTCTCGAACTCATAGCAATCCTCCTGCCTCAGCCTCCTGAATGCTGGGACGGCAGGCGTGTGCCACTGCGCCCAGCCAAGATGTCTGTTATTTTATGTCCCCAAGAAAGAGGAACTGCCAGCTAACGACATGATGTCATCTCATGCAAAATTTTAGTTTGGGTTTTTGCAAGTGCTTTCACACTTCCTTGAAAAGCTTCTTTTTACTATTAGTGTTGTGAGACATAAAAGAGAAACCACAAGTAAAATAAATTGATTAAGGTATTCTTGAAACTTTTTATAGTCAGAAGCCAGATCTTTGGTGTGATTTTTTTTTTAAACAATACTAAAAGTTTATTTGAAAAATGAGGGGTGGACGGATGTGGGAGAAACCAGCTCTGCAGAACAAACATGGACAGAACAAGAGAAAAAGAGAGGGAAAACAAAAATAAAAGTATGCCCCACACCTGGGAAACACATAAAAATGACTTTTTAAGGCAGATGTGACAACATCCATGTTTCTGTGCCTCGTCAAGAAAGTGCCGCACCTTTTCTGACAAGCGGAAATTGCTCATTGAACTGTCTTTGACCAAAGACCAACTCTTTTGGATTGAACTCACAGCCTCACGCCTGCCAGACAGGCGCTTAAGCTGCTGATCCAAACTCCTGGCCCTGGTTTTTTGAGGCAGGGTCGCATTGTGTAGCTCAGGCCGGCCTTGTGCTCGCGTTGTAGCCCAAGCTGGCCTCGAACTCACAACGCTCCGCCTACCTCAGCCTCCCGAGTACTGGGATTAAAGGCGTGCACCACCACGCCCGGCTTAAAGACCAACTTTTTATTGTTGTTTCCTTTGAGATGGGGTCTTGCTAGGTTGCCCAGGCTGCCCTTGAACTCCTGGGCTCACGCTACCTTCCTGTCTCAGCCTCCACAGGAGCTGGGAGCACCATCATGTGGCTGAGCATGGCGAGGATGGCGCTTTCCTGCAGTTCAGCCCAGAGCTTGATGGCTGTTATCGCCAGGATTTTCTTCTAAACCACGGATGCGAATCCTCCACGTTGTAGCACTGGCACCCTCCTGGTCCTCCTGGAAGGTATCGGCAGAGGGTTTTTTTTTTTTTTTTTTTTGCACCAGGGATCAAACCCACAACCTTGCACCTGACAGGCAGGCACTTGCACCAGTGAGCTGAATCCCCGGCCCTATTTTTTGAGACAGGGTCTCACTATGCAGTTCAGGCTGGCCTTGAAATCACTTTGTAGCCCAGGCTGGTCTCGAACTCACAACAATCCTCCTACCTCAGCCTCCCAAGTTCTGGGATTAAAGGCATGTGCCACCACCCCCAGCTTCAGCAGAGGGTTTTGTAAAGACAATGATCGACCAGGTCGAGTGTGGTGACACAGGTATGTAAGCCTAGCACTCAGGAGGCTGAGGCAGGAGAATCACCCACCCCAAGTTCAAAGCCAGCCTGGGCCACGTAGCCAGACTCTTTCAAAACCCAAAAATAAGTAAATAAATAAGCAATGACCAGGTTGTTACTCCTCCAGATGGCTCTTTTCTGGTTCTGGGGATTGAACCAGGGCCTCCAGACAGAGCTACATTCTTAGCAGTTTTTTATTTGGGGCTAGCGACTCACTAAGTGGCTAAATTGCCCAAGCTGAGCTCAGACTTAAGGTCCTCCTTCTTCAGCCTCCCACACTGTTGGCAGGCTTCTTTCTCTTCCCCATATCCTCTTTCGGTCTCCTCCCCAATGAAATCTCTCACATAAACCCCTTGCTCTCAGATCCTAGTGTTGGCATCTGCTTCCGGGGAGGTGCGATTAGGCCAGCGAGAGAATTTCATCCTAGACCTGGGATGATCGGCCATGGCGGGGCATGCGTCACCTGTGTCCCTCCCGCCCACTACGGGGTGTCCCGGGAATTGAACCTGCACTTGTCCCAGCCAGTCCCCAACTCAACCTCCCCTTTCCTGATCTCCTTTCCCACACTGCCCCAGGCAATGTGACGAGCAGAAGTTCTCCACACAGGAGTGGAGAAAAGGCGCGTGCACATTAGAAGAAAAAAAAAAATAAGTTAAATGATATTAAATGAACAACAGATTGGCCGCCTAAAACTTTTCCACTATGCAGTTCGGGCCGATCCTGAACTCATTATGTAACCCAGGCTACACTGGAACTCCTGCGACCCTCCTGCCTCAGCCTCCTGAGTGATCCTGAGGGCTGGGATGGCGGCCGTGCTCCGCCACATGCAGCTAGCGGTTCCTTTTTCGCCAGAGGTAGCAGGGATTCCAGGAAGCTGAACATCACTCACCCTGCATTCTCAATTGGGCCTTAGTGATCATAAACAGAGGGTTCATTCAAGGAGCTGCCGGGATACTGCTGATTCCTGCTCCGGCCTGGCGTCGGGCTCATTAGAAAGCCACAATCAGCCTGCGGGACACCACGCCCTCTGCACAGCCCGCTTCTGGGGTTTGTTTATGTTCCCTGCAGCTCTAATTAGAGGGACACTGGATGGGTTAATAAAAGTAACACGGGCGACCCTGCTTTCTTTCCTAATAGAAGAAACTCATAGAAAGAAAGCACCTAATCAAACACATCTAGTTAGGAAGCTCTTATTAAAATGAAAGACTAAAGCAAATAGCTCTTTGTTACAGTGACCCAGTGATAGAAAAGGACGCAAAATGAAAAGCACACAACAGCTTATTGCTGCTCCCAGCCCGGCATGGCGGTGCCCGGTGAATTATTAAATAGGCGTCCTCATAACCTGCCAAGCCTGGGGCCTCTGTGCTGCTCCTAGAGGACCCGGGGGACCAACCCCGGCCACGCAGACCCTGGGCAGGCCGAGAGTGCCACCCTTCACCAGAGAACCACGTGTCCTTATGCCAAAAACGTCGGCAAAAATCGCAGACACCTTTGCATTTCTGTCCCCGCAGGCAGCAAATCACGTGTACTCAGCGCCTGTGGCCCTGGCAGTACCATCTCGGCCTCTGGGATCCCGATTGCGGCCAGTGAGGCCGCTAAGCTGCGTCCCTGGCATGGCGTGGGCATAGCCATGGCAGTGGCGGGGGCTCCGCAGACCCTCGGTCTGCCTCTGCGTCCAGGGTGGTGGGCTGCACTGTTCGCCTTTCTCTGGGCCGGGGCTGGAAGGAGGGGTACACATGGTTTCCAACCCCGGCTCCTTTGTGCTCCAGCAAACCAGACATTTACTTTTCAATCCCTGGCAGCTGCTCTAAAGACATCCCTGCCTCAGCACCCTGGCCGAGGGCCTGACCACCACAGGCAGTGGGGTGGGTCCGCACCCGGATAAAGCCTCCCTCAAGGGGATTCTCCCAGGGGCTTACAGCTGACACCCCAGGCCCCACACCGTCCCAACCTCCTCCTCCTGCCACCGTCTACACAGAATTCCGGACTTCAGCATCTTCGGATGAAAAGAAAGAGCCGCATTCCAAGAACCTTCCTCTTCTAAATTTAAAAGAGTCTTTTCGTTTGTTTGGTTTTTGGAGATAGGGTCTCACTGTACAGTTTGACTGGCCTCCAACTCACCGTGTCACCCTCGATGGCCTCAACCTTGCAGAGATCCTCCTGCCTCAGCCTCCTGAGTGCTGGGATCACAGGTGTGCACCATCCTGTGTAGTTTAAAAGATAACTTTTCTAGATCAGGACAGTTAGAAACAAAGGAACCGAGTCTCTCTTCCCTTCCTTCGATTCTAAACACCGCACCTGCCTAATGATTGCTTGGGCTTCAATACAGAGTCACCCTAGTGATTCTCCGGGTTTCATTTTTGGAGGTGGGGACACTGCGGAGGTCAGAGAGGGCGACGGTGGGGGGGGCCGGGGCGGGGCCCAGGGCGTCTGACCCCATAAATAGCAGAACCTGGAGTCCGGGATCCCCTCTTCCCGCACCCTCATTCCCCTGCGCTCCTCCCTGTTCCTGACGTCGCTGACCGCCAGGAAATGCAGCTCCTTGTGACAGGCACACGGCCAGGTGTGCGGCGGTGAGTGATACATGCCCACTGTCGCCACCGGATGGTGGTGCGTGTATAGCAAAACGCCAGCTGTGCACCTTAAACAGACAGCATTTTTATTTTATTTTATTTTTTTTGTCTGTTTGAGACAGGGTCTCACCATGCAGCTCAGGCTGGCCTTGGGCTCACTTTGTAGCTCAGGCTCGTCTTGAACTTGCAACAATCCTCCTGCCTCAGCCTCCAGACATCATTTTTTAAAATTAGATTAAGTCAAATGTTTTCATTAGGGGGAAAAACGAAAAGCACACATTCCCAGGAGCTCTGCCCTGCACAGGGGGTCCCGCTGCGTGCTGCGTGTTTCTGAGGAAGGGATTTCATGCACGCAGGGGCAACGAGCTGAGGGCCAAAGTGGGGAGCCGACTCTGACCTCTGCTCCGCCAGCCCACCGAGGTCCCGGCCCACGCGCAGGGCACCCGGGCACAGTCGCAGGAGAGCAGAGCTGAGGGGTCCTTCCCTTCCTTCCCGCCCCGACCTCTGATGGGTCCCCGCAGAACTGCAGCAGGAGCTGGGTGGTCAGCGGGAAGCAGCATCGGAGTCTTAAATCTGACTCTTGTTTTTGGTACTGGGGATCAAACTCACAACCTCGTGCTTGCCAGGCAAGCGCTTACACTGCTGAGCTAGACCCCCGGCCCCTTAAATCTGACTTTGGATACAGAATAAAAGGAAAATGCAGACACACAGACAGACAGACAGACGACAAGCAGAGACAGAGGCATGAAAAGAGAGCCAGAGAACAGAAACAGAGACGGGGTGGATTGTTAGGTTTCAATTTTTATTTTATTTACTTATTTTATGTTTTGGGATTTTTTGGGGGGAGTTGATTTTTTGAGATAGGGTCTTGCTTTGTAGGTTAGGCTGGCCTCAAACTCACAGCGATCCTCCTGCCTCAGCCTCCCAAGCATTGGGATTACAGGCCCACCTTAAATTTTAAAAATAAAGTAAAAATACAGCCTTAGGCATCACACGAGCAGCCAATCTAACTCGGAACAGAGAAAGCCCAGGCCCTACGGGCAGGAAGTGAGCCCATCAGGGGTTTCCCGTTTTCTTTACTGCACGGCCCCCCACCCCCACCCCACGCGGGTCGGGAGGACGCAGCAAGCACTGCGATCTGCTCCACATGAGGCTCCTGCGGCCTCCGACCCAGGACAAGGCTGCGGGGAGGGGGCCGGGCGAGGCCCTCAGGGCCACCAGGCAGCACCTTCCCACCGTCACCGCCAGGGTACACAGCCTGCAGTGACCCCACGGCACACCGCCGTGTAGACACCGCGACCGCACCACGCTACGCACGGGAAGAGCCTGTCTCGCGGGCCTCACCAGGGGCCCCCGAGGAGTCTGACATTGAATTCTGGTTCCAAATCTCAGTTTTATGGCCAGGTGTGGTGGGGCGCGCCTGGAAACCGGCACCCTGGGAGGCTGAGGCAGGAGGACAGCAAGTTACAGGTCATCCTGGACAACTAAGTGACTTAGTGACATCCTGTCTCCAAATTAAAAACTAAAAAAGGGCTGGGGATGCAGCTCAGGGCAAAGGTCTCAGGGTGAATCCCCTTTCCTTCTGCTGCGGTATTTGATACGGCTGGTGGGCGGCAGAGGGTGGGGGATCCCGGCTCGTTCACCTCACCGTGGGGTGAGCAGGACAGAGAAGGGAGCCGCGTCTCCGGGAGCGCTCTCGTTCCCCTCGACTCGCATGGAGGTCGCCCTGACTCTGCCTGCCGGGCCCTCCTGCCCCTGCTGCGGGGGTGCACTGGGCACAGAGACGACCCTCGCTTCTCCCTGCACTGGGCCGACTGTCCTAGACGCAGCGGGCCAATTTCAGGAGCTGAAGCCCAAAATTCAGCGCGTAGAAACCCTGCGGCGACGACACAGGCCGAACCCGGGGTTCTGCCAAGGCCCAACGCCGCACGGAGACACTCCGGACACGCGTGAGCATGTGTGTGCGTTCGCGTGCGTGCATGTGTGTGCGTGCGCGTGCGCAGCAGCCCCCGGACACCTACCGCCAGCCTCGTCGGTGTCTGTGCGAGATTCCGCTGGCCGGGCTGCTGCTCTGGGAGCCAGGCCACCTCGCCACGGCCTCGAGCCTGGTGAGCTGGGGACGCCTGCCTCCCCACGGCGGCAGCGGGAAAGGGAGAGGAAGGAACGGGAGAGGAAGGAACGGCGGGCCCTCGCCCTGGGCCGGCAGGCGCTCCTGCATGTTAGTGTTCCTACTTTATTAGTCCGAGTCTGAATTCATAAGGAAAAGCAAACACAGGCTGCTCAGTCGAGGGAGTCACAGTTTAGTTTCTTCCGGCCTCTGAATTCACGAGGTCCGAGCTGCGGCAGAGAGAGACGCAATGTCCAGAAATGAGCTGTCTCGCCAGCTGTGCACTCTGGAGGCTGAGACAGGAGGATTGCTGTGAGTTTGTAGCCAGCCAGCCTGGGCTACATAGTGAGACTCTGTTTCACAAAACAAAAACAAGCAAAAAAAAAAGAAAGAAAAAAGAAAGAAAGAAGAAATGCAAAACATCAATGTATCCCTCACCCCAAATCAACAGGTTCTATTATTTCCCAGGGGCACTGTTGCCCCAGGTCCCCGGGAGACACAGCTAAGCACGCTGGCCCCAGGCCCAGGCGCCTCCCGGGGCTGCTCGTGAGCCGCCTTCCCCTCGAAGGCCGAGAAAGAGAGGAAGCGCCCGCTTCCCATTCGCCCATCTGCAGTCCTGACCGGTGGAGAGACTTTCCTGGAAGATTCTGGAACATCAGCGCACAGAGATCCGTCAGATGGGGAAGGAGGACCCTGAGAAGGTAACCGTTTCTACGCACCGCGCACCACTGCCTGTGCTAAGACCCCCAAAGTGTACCTTCGTCTCTCTGGCACAGTTCTTCACCTGAGAGTCGGAGGGCGGCCCAGGATACAGCTTTCGAGGCCCTTGTGCAGGAGAAGGCCTTGCCCTTGCCCGTCGCCCGTTTCCGGCCCAAGCGCTCCACGTCGCCTCTCCCCGCGCCTCTGCCGGCCGCCTCCGGGACCGTGGCCGGGCTCCCGCCACGGCTGGGTCCCCGCCAGGAGCCGGCAGCGCCGCTCGGTCCCAAGGCCCAGATCCCGGGAGACGCACGGACCCGCCACGCACACACCGACGTCCCGGGAAATCCGGGTATTCGCGTTTCTGACGAGCATAAAGGATTCTCGATAGAGAACGTTTTGTAACTGCTGTGACTTCTTCGGTGAAAACAACAGCGAGCACTAATTTGAAACCAGACGGTATTTCATGGACTATTAAAGTAAGGTGCTGGGCGAAGTGGCCCACGCCTGTAATCTCAGGGTTTGGGAGACTGAGGCAGGATGATCGCAGAAAATTCCAGTGCATCCTGTACTACATAGGGAGCTCAAAACCAGTCTGAACTACATAGTGAGACCCTGCCTCAAAAAACAAACCTAAATAAAAATGAAAAGGAAAATTCATTGTAATTATATCACCACTTTGTTCTTTGCCTTTCATATAATTTGCAAATGAGGAAAACAAAACTTCTCCCCCACCGTCTGAACTGTGCTTGCAGATTTATGCACTCTCTGCCAGCTCAGGCTTTCTGATCAGTGAAAATCGATTCTGGCGGAGAGGTGAGGGGTGGTGGCACACACCTGTGATTCCCGTGCTTGGGAGGCTGAGGCTGGAGGATCGCTGCAAGTTTGAGGCCAGCCGGGGCTACATAGTGAGATCCTGTCTGGGGAACAAAACAAAACAAAACAAAAACCCAAAAAACCAGTGCGGCCGCGTAGGCTCTGGTGCGGGGAGAGGCTGGCTCTTCCCTTCCCGAGCACACTGTCGCTTGGCTGTCATCGGAACAGAGTCCCACACCCCGCTCAGGAGAACAATAAGACCCCATAGAATTTTTTAAAAACCTAAGTAAAATATATGGGTCAGCTTTACAGAAAGAAGTTGGCAAAACTAGAGTAAGTATGGCCTTCTGCCCCTTATACCCATCAAGTCATCCTCAAAGCTCAGCATGCAGACAGGCCTGGTGCCTAGGAGCTGCTGTGCAGCCAGACTCGCCTCGAAAAGGTGGGGAACAGAAATGGTGGTGCATGCCTGAGATGCTAGCACTCAGGAGACTGAGACAGGAGGATCACCATAAGTTCAAGGCCAGCAGGCTACACAGCGAGACCCTAGAGAGAGAGACAGAGAGAGAGAGAGAGAGAGAGAGAGAGAGAGAGAAAGAAGAAAAAAGAAAAGAGAAAAGAAAAGAAAAAAGAGCGAGAGAGAAAGAAAATGCGAGGCAGGCAGGCTATCTCATGCATGTCGGCCTTTCTGAGGGTTAAGTTCCCTTCCATGTCAAAGAAAGAAGTTAGCTGGGCCTGGTGGAGCATGCCTGTAATTCCAGTACTCTGGGAGGCCGAGGCAGGAGGATCACAAGTTTAAGCCCAGCCCAAGTAACTTAGGGAGATCCTTTCTCCAAAATAAAAAATAAGAAAAAGGGCCGAAGATGTAGCTCAGTGCGAAAGCCCCGGGTTCAGCCCCAGCACTGCAGACAGAGGGGTGGGGGAGGCTGGAGCTCCTGGAAGGTCCTTTCCTCCTTCGGATGGAGAGCCAAGGCTGCGGTGGCCCCGGTGGCCACAGGGACAGTCACCAGGCATGGGGGACCTGGAGGCCAGCGCAGTGGGAGGGGACACTGGCCACACACACAGCACCCATGCAGCAGGTCTGGGTCTGGGGACACAGACTCAAGGCGGCACAGTGGCGCCATGCTGCCCGGGGCCGGACGGCCACTCCGGCTGTGTCTGTGACCCGCGACCCAGCAGATGACTGCACTACCTCCTTCTCCCGGGACCTCCTTGGGAAGGAATTTCTCTCACTAAATATGATGAACACTGCTAAAGGTAGAAGAACGAGCTGTACTCTCTCACGGATCACCACAAGCTGAGGATTGGATGGTTTAATAACACGGGAGAACCCTTAACTCGGCAAGGGCAGCGGATGCCAGCTGTCCCCCACGGTGACAGCCACCTAACGGAGCTGGTTCCCGAAGGGCGTGGCGTCCGTCTCACCGTCCTGCACTTGATCCTGTCTTTGATGACGCCTCACTGCACCAGGCAAGACCCTGTCCCAGTACAGAGGACATAACTGGGAGCAGGAGACGGGGCCCCTGTACCTCTGTGCGAGCTGACGGACAGAAGGGACAAGCAGGAAACTGACAGAGGCAGGGAGCAGGGTGCACAGGGAGGCATTTGGCCATTGTCTCTGGGGTGACCCAGTGACACCTAAGCAGATGCTGGAGAGATGAGGGAAAGTCTGGGGAAGGTGGTCTGTGGGGGGGGGGTTCCGGGGTGACATCGGCAGGTGCAAAGGCCCTGGGGCAGGAAAGCACTGGGTGCAATCAAGACAGAGGAAGGTGGCAGACAGCAGAGCAGGGAATTCGGGAGGCCAGGCAGGCAGCTGCTTTGGCATGGGCATGGGAACATACTTTTTTTTCTCTCCATGATGCAACACCTTCATTTTAGAGGATGGGGGAGATTTAATCTAATTTACACGACAAAAACATTGCTCTTGCGGGTCCCCGGCACCTTCTGGTGCCCTGGTCCAGGTTGGCAGTGGAAGCAGCACAAAGTGGTCAGAACTGGGGAAGATCTTCAAGAGTAGACGGGATTTGCCAAGTCCAAAGAAGGAGAAAGGAGAGAGAGGAATAAGGACAGAGCCGAGCTTGGGCTCAGCAATGGAAGGCAGAGCTGCTGTTTACCCAGAGGGGGCGACATTTACCCACCAGGGGCTGCGCTGGCCCCGGATAGCAGCACGGTGCTAAGGCTCTGAGGGAACTCTCAACTCTGCCTGCCAAGGGGAGGCAAAGGCAGGAGGCCCGGGAAGCTCAGCGCAGAAGTCAGGTCAGCAGAGTAGGGAGGAATTTGGGGGGTAGAGTGAGACAGGGCCTCGCTGTGTAGGCCAGGCTGGCCTTGAACTCAAGGTGATCCTCCTGCCTCAGCCTTCCAAGTGCTGGAATCATAGATGTGCACCACCACACCCGGCAAAATCCAGTATTTTAAACAGTCCACTAAGGCAAAAAATGTGCTGCGGTTATGGGTGCGGTCTGGCCAGAGCACAGTTCAGGGGACCCCGTGAGAACCCGTGCGGAGACCAGCCACGGTCTCCACTCAGGTCGGAGGCTCGGGAGAGGTTTGGTTCCCACTATGGCCTCTAAGCAGCGCCGAGCGCCCCTGTATATAAGGGGACCACAGAGTCCCGTCGTAGAGCACTTCGGTAGCAGCCGCAGGAGCCGGGCGGGAACCCAGCGGAGCGCTGACGCTCGCAGCTGCCTGGCGAGCCCCAGACCCCGAGGAGGGGCGGGGTCCGACCCCATTCAACCAGGGACTCACATCCGGGTACGCAAGGCAATCAAAGGATTTGACTGCACAGCAACCACCCACCCACCACCGCCAGGCGGGTGGAAAGCGGGCAAGTGCTCAGACACTTCTCAAAGAAGATGGACGGATAAATGTAGGGAAAAACGCTTCGTATCACTAATCACCAGGAAAATGCAAATTAAAACCACACTGAGATACTACCTCTGCCCAAGAACAGCTACTATCAAAAAGAATAAGATAACCAACGCTGGAGAAGACAGAGAGCGGGAACCTTATTTTTTTTTTTTTAATTTGAAACAGGGTCTATGTAGCTCACGTTGCCTTATAACTCTACGTAGCCCAGGCTGGTCTCAAATTTCCCACGATCCTCCTGCCTAGGCCTCCTGAGTGCTCGGATTACGGGCGGGAGCTACCAGGCTTGGCTCTGTGAGCGATTCCCGGCTAGGCCGGCACTTTAAACTGCACGGAAGGCGCTGGTTGGCGCTCTGCTGCTGCCCTCGGTCCCCACGGCGTGGCTGCGTGCAGGCGGTGAGCGCAGGCTGGGCGCCGGGGAGGCCGCGAGCCTCCCGCCGGCTCGGGCGGGGCTTTGCTGACCCCTGGCGGCCGGCAGAGGCGGCGGCCCGCTGCAGAGCCGGCCCGCGGAGGGTCCGCTCGCTCAGAAACGCGGAGAGCAAAAAGCGCGGGGAGGAGCGAAGAGAACAGAGAAAGCGGCGGGACACGGTGCGCGGGCCCAGGCCGCAGCTCCGTGTCCGTCGGGCCGCGGTGTGGCGGGGCGGCGCGGGCTCCCGCAGCGGCTGCCTCCTCCAGTGTTGGCCCATGCGTCCCTGTCCCGCGGCGCCCGCGCTCTCTCCAGGTTAATTAACCTCACCCGGAGGGAGAGGGGCTCCCCAGATGCGCCCTGCCTGCCGGGCGCGCGGCCCCTGCTGGGTCACTCGTGGCTGGCCGCCGCGGCGAGGGGGCTTCTGTTGGTTTCCTTCCGTGCCCACCACCTCTGGTCTTCAGTGCGCCGCGGGCCTCACCCGCTAGTTCTGCTATAAAGCGAGAAACCGGCAGTGCCTGAACCCCGGGTCCAGCCTGCGGCCGCGCCAACCTCCCCAAGGGGTAGAGAAAATACACGGCGGATTTCTAAAATGACTTTATTTAAAAACCTATACATACAGTTCCAATTCGATAAAAATATTACCATCGGATATCTAATAATACAGCAACAGAATAAACAAAAAGTACAGTTAGAGGTTATCCAAAATAAATTTACAGTTTTAAAGTTGGAATACATACGCTTTTTTCAAAGGAACGGAAAATTCTACATTAGACCGAGTTTTTTTTCTCTTAAACATCCAAGATACATTTCTTTTGCATTAGAACCTGACAACCTCCTGACAACTTCACAAATAAGTGCTTCTGTTAACCTGAAAAATAAAATAGCCCCCAAGCCATTCAATGACTAATACGGTTTTTTAAAAGGCAAATAAATCAATGCCTTAAAATGACTACCTATATCTAAGGTGTGAAGAATTGGTTTTTTTCCAAAAAATAAAAGAAAGTTGAATCTTCCTATTTGATTTGCTTCTTATCAAGTTTATCCTACTTTATCCTACTCAGACCATTTTCATAATACATCCTAAGTCTGAAAGAATGTGGAGAGGTCAGAATACAAAACGCTTCTTTGGTCCTTACACAGAGGAGCTCAAGACACAGAGGCGTGACGGGGAGCACAGTGGGCGCCCACTGCTCACACTGACCTAGAGACGGGCGCCTGTTCCTCATAGATACGGTCATTTCCTTTCCAACAAGCATAGTTTTTTTGATATAGTGAGATTCGTTTTCAGATGCCTTAAAAATTCATGTACATTACTACAAAGAACAGTTTTCAAAAGATCAGAAGAAAGTGCTATCTGATAGCACACTGGAGCCTTATTAATGGTGAAGGTTCCCATCCTGTTGGTAAAAGCCTAGCTCTTGCTACACATTTTTAAACAAAAGCTAATAAGCAAGAACCATTTGCCGTACAGAAACTACATCCACAAATAAGACTTTAGATTTAAGCCAACACTGAAAGCTAAAGGAGTGGAAAACGTACAAAGCAATGCTATTGAGTCAATTCAACTGCTTTCTATCAGTGAATACACTGCATTTAGAATGACATTATACAAAACTTAACAACACTTCTATAGAGTTAGTCTCTAAGACCAGCATTAAGAATGACATGCAATTCATGATTTCCTTTTTAAGTGAATCACTTGAACAAGGGCCTTTTGCTTTCCACGTGAGGGGGAGACCGTCTGTGCCCAAGCTGACCCTCCGGGGACACTGCCCTTCCCAGAAGCCGCTCATCCAGGACTCTGCATGGGAATAGCACAGAACCCTTCTTCTGGGGACCAGTGTCGGCCACAAGTAATCAGCTTAAAACAAAAAGAAGATCAGCTGCAAACCTAAAACCCTTCCTCTAAAGAATGACATAAACCCAGACAGTGCAGGGTGGCTGTCACAGAAGCTAACAGTGTGACGCAGGTAGCGACACGCGTGCACGAGACCACCTTCTCAAGTTTTAATGGTGCTGCCAAGCTAAAAATTCCTTCAAGGCACTGAAGAATTACGCAGATGGAATTTCCAAAGTATAATTAACAACTGCTTATACTGTTAAAAAGCCCTGAGTCAGAACTTTCAATAGCTTCCTGAAGTCATGTATCTCAGACAAAATGGCATGTTTATTTTATTAAAAATTACAAGGCAAAAAAAAAAAATTTTACAAGGCCATCTTGCGTTTTGGAGGAAACTAATCATGTTTATGAAACAAAATCAAGAGGATGATACAGGAAAATTAAAATATTTGGCAATATCACCTTTCCTGGATATTTTGTACATGTCAATTGTAACTTCCAGCTTATGGATTCAGGCACCAAATGCACGTGACAAGTTACTTCTTTGTACCCACTGCACTATAAGTTTTAACACAACAACGCTGCCAATTTTCACCTCCGGTTTCCATTTCCTCTTTTCTCATAAAGAAGAATCAATGCTGGAAAAAGTAATACTCTGGCAGAAAAGGAGGTAGAAAATGCCAATGTAGCAACGTACAATGTAAATCCATCAGCTCTGCTGTCTGGTTCACGTCTTTCTACTGTAGTTTCACCACCGCTAACCAGGTGCACTCCGCAACTTGGCCAAAAAGCCTCCCCTGGCCACTGCTCACCGCAGGAAACCACACACACATGAGACAACAGGTGACAGCTCCCTTGGATTCAGGATTCTGAAGAAGCACAACTAATTATTAATACTGCTATCACTGTATGTTAAACTTCCAAGGAGATATACATATATTTATATATATTATCAAGTATATCAGCCAGCATTCCTATCATAATATTCAAGCAAGTGAAATTAAGTTGTTGCTGAAACTCTGAGAAGCAGACTTAAGAGACAACTGACATTTTCAACAAGGCACACATCATTTGTGAAAATCTAGTATCTTCCCAATGTAGTATAAACTCAATGCTAACTTAATGCTGATATTTAAAATGTGTCTGTCTCTCTCTCGGCTTCAACTGAAATGAACTCCTGCAAGGAGCAGACATTGAAACCGGCCCAGTTATGACCGACAACCAGAGCAAGGGGCAGACACAGCCCACAGACCCCCCCAGACCCGTGGGGTCGCTCTGGCAAACACCAACTACTGACTGACTCAGGTGTCTGGTTTACATCTAGTTAAAACTCTATTCTACTGGAAGAGAATGGGGGAGGGGGGTTATTTAATGGACACAGTTTTCAAAATAAAGTTCTGGAGATCTGTTTTGCAACAATGTGAATGTACCTAACTAACCTGTATACTTCCAGTTGAAATGGCTAATGTTTTTTTTTTAACCACAGTACAAAAATGCAAAAACATGTATTCCAAAGTTCATTTTTACACAAATTGTTACTATAAAACATTTTAGACACTCTGAGAGGATAAGTGCTTTTCCTTTTGAATTAAAAAAAGCAAGCTATAGTAAAGTCTGTAATTTACAAAAAACTACCCATTAAGCTATATTAAAAACCAACTGGTTAAAGCATACTTTTCATGATTTAATTCAATGCACTCCACTGACACTGAGGAGTCTACATGAGCCCCCTTCCTCTACACTTAACCACCGACTCCCCTGCTTCCTGCTTGTCGCAACCTCAGTGTCCTGACCCGATTTTCTTCGTTCATCAGCTGGAGATTTTTTTTGTTTTGTTTTGTTTTGTTTTCTTTGTCTTTTTGAGACAAGATCTCACTCTGTACTTCAGGCTGGCCTTGAACTCACTTTTTAGCCCAGGCTGGCCTCAAACTCAAAGCAATCCTCCTGCCTCTGCCTCCCGAGTGCTGGGATTACAGGCATGCAATACCACACCCAGCCCTTCATAAGCTTCATTCTGAGTCCAAAAAACATCCAGAATTCAGAACAAAACAAAAACAGCAACTGGGCAACACATAACTAGACAGGTTCTGGTATGTAGAACACGACATAGGAAGCTCTGAAATTTGAACTGGACAAATCATAAGTAGCATGCATCTCTATGCCAAAATGCTCTTCCAAGTAAAGCCATCAGAAACATAAATTTAAGAAAGCTATTTCCAACATTATCAATTAATCTATGCCCCCATAGCAATCCAGTCCATTTGCAATGCTTAATCATAATCTGACCAGCATAACTCTGAACACCTGTCTAACACAGTATTCCTACACTAATACAAAATTATCTTCTCTTGGGAATCTATGTATACAGTACAAGCTAGAATGTTAGTGTGTGAACAGACACGGTTAGCACAGCACCGCGGGTCAGTCGTATGTGTCCGAGAGAGCAAAAGGGGAGGTGGCAGGGAGTGGCAGAGGGCCCAGGCCTCGGGGACGACCCTGCGGTGCCTCGGCGCCCCCTCCCGTCCCCAAACACTGCACAGCGCACTGGCAGTGTGCAACGAGGCCGCTTTTTTTTTTTATTCCTCCGGTGTTGGGTACTAGTGAAGCCCAAGTAATACATTTTTTGAATGAGTGTGTGTCATTTTTAAACATGACCTTAGGAAGGGTAAAAGCTCTCGAGGCACAGGATAAAGAGCTTTCGACAACAAGGGGGAAAACACCTATGCGGCGAAGCACTGCTGGTAGCTGAGTCCAAAGAGGTAGAGTTTATTCTTTCTCACAAACTCAAACTTAAAACAATTTTAGGTGCTTAACAACATGACTAGAGAAAAACTTTCTACTCATAAAACAAATTCCAAAGTGATACAAGTAGAGAAAATCCACGCGTACTTAGGACCAGACTTATAGTGACTTTATGACTTCTATACAGTAAGTTGTACTTTTAATAAGGGCAATTAAGTAGCCTGGAAGACAGTACTGCCTTTTGGGAATATACGTTTTAGCACTGCAACTCAGAAGACAAAGAGAGGGGCCGCAGTGAAGCGCTGCCCTGCCCCACCCCCAGGGGGTGGCCCATGGCACGCAGGGGGCACCCCGACGCTGCTGCACAGGAAGGCAGGCTGTCTCTCCGTGTGACGTCATCAATCACATCTTTCTATAACTTCACAATATATTTAAAAATAGCCTCAGTGGCCCCTTATTAGATAACTGAAGAGTAAACACAAACTTTCAAATTTGAAAATTTTACTGTTAACAATGGTAACAATTTCCCAGCTAAACACACACAGGACTGCTGAGACTTATATATAAAAGCAGCCACCGGATCTCACCACTGCTGCCAGTGCGACTGGCGAAGGCAGTTAAGTAGCCAGGAACACAGCGCTAGTTATGATGGCTTTTTCTGTTTTTTGTGTTTTGAGACAGGTCTCACTATATAATTCAGTTTGGGCTTTACCTCACTATGTAGTCCAGGCTGGTCTCAAACTCAGAGGATTCTCCTGTCTCAGCCTCTCAAGTGCTGGGGTCACAGGCATGTGTCACCACATCTGGTGACGTACTATACTGTTTTATTTCAGAAAAACTGAAATAAGAAAAGCTAGCTAGATTTAAAAGGGGGAAAAAAACTATGAGAGAGATCATTCTAGTTAGGAGTGAATTTATATACAGTACATATTAGACACTATTATGAACAGCTGATTTTTAAAAATAATCTAGCAGCAAAAACCCCAGAAATTTCTGGTTAGGTGTGTATGTACCCTAGTCGCAAAAGAGGACTCAGCTGAAGAGAAAATGATCAGATGCTCTACTGCCAAAAGGTGTCCCTCTGCCAAAAACTAAAACAGAAAGACTAAAGGTAGTCAGATATACTTCTACAAAGGGCCCGGCATGCTTTCTAAATAACTGAGGTCATTTACACTCTCTAGGATATTGCTGGCAGGTTACATGGTGTCTTCATCTGTTGCTACAGAGAGAGACCATTCTCTTTACAGCACGAGGTGCTATCTGAGAGGGTGGAGCAAGGCCCTGACGAAGGCAGACCCGTGACCCTGTCTAAGGGACAAGTGCGGGGGAGGGGGGGGCTGCTGCCTTCGTGAGGAGCAGCGCCCAGAGACCCAAGGCAAGGACACTGTGCTGCTCAGATGAGCAGGGGAGTTGGCACGGAAACCAAAGACACCTTTTTTAAAAGGTGACTGAACCAAGCAGTGTATACATTAATATAAGATGTGACTGCTAATGGTGAACAGTTCTTCTTTTGTTTTTACTCCACTGTGATTGCTTAGTTTTTCCTTTTCATATCAGTCATTTTGAAACTGGTCATCTGATTCATGTTAAATAAGCTAAATACAAAGTCATTAGAATTTGAAATAAACATTTAGATAACTTCTTGTCTTAAAAATAGAGACTTTCCTTCAGTCATCTGTTCCCCGTGCATGATCTGGAGCAAACCCCGTCATTTAATAATGTGAGGACACAGCAGGGCGCTCTGCCCCTCCCCTGACGCAGGACTTCCCAGGCCACCCGTGCCACTGCACTGTGTAAAACTGTAATAAACTGAAGGATAACTGATCATACGGAATTTTATCTTTTGAGGTCTAACAAATTTATAATTTATAGGAAAAAATGCAACCAAATAAAAGGATCTCTTCAAAGGATTTCCCTTTCTGAAACCAAAAGTAAATTACACATGATATTTCTTTCTTTCTTTCTTTTTTTTTTTTTTTTTTTTGGGTACCAGGGATCTAACTCACAACCTCACGCCTGCCAGGCAGGTGCTTAAGTCACCGAGCCAAACTCCCAGCCCTGATATTTCAAATTTAAAAGAAAAATACACCCTTCCCTCCCTCCAAACAAATAATAATAATAAAAAAACCCACAATATTTCTATGTCAAACATTTTTTAGAGATATTTTGATCTGGTACATTTACAGTCTCATTACACTCTAGAAAACTATGACATTAGCAATTAATTCATTACAACTTCCAAATTGCTTAAAAGTTAAGATTCACAACCACATACTTTCGGTAACAAAACACTCTGTGTCTTAGTACAGAAGAATCCTGCGTTCAATAGCCTTGCGACAGATGGGACATTCACTCATGCGGTCCCCGCAGAGCTGGCAGGTCCCGTGGCCACAGAGGAAGATCATATTCTTCAGCCGATCCAGACACACGGGGCACATCGTCTGTCACGGGAGATGACAAAGCAGTCAGTGCAGCCACACTTCGTATTTTGAAAATGTAACACATGACAACTGTTACATCATTCATTTTCTTTCCTTCTTGTAGTCGAATATTTGTTGCTATCTAAAACTAGTTTTCAAACATCTTAAGTAGTTAAAATGCCATCCATACAAAATAGAAACAGGGTTTGTTCTTTCATGGTAGTATAAAAAGCACTACATAAAATAAACCCTACAGAAAGCAAAAACTGTGACCACAAAGGTGATGGATGGCGCCTCCTGCCAGGCAGCCAGTTAGGGACAGCGCGGCCATGCAGTCACACACTCCACACTGCCCAGTCTCCATCCCAGACCACGGCCACTTTACACTGGGGAGACTGCGGCTTAAGGGGTCTAAGTTTTCCTCATGACAGGCCCCACAGGCCTCTTGAAAGCACTGTGCCACCCTGCCCTGCTACCCGTGCTGGGCTTCGAGGTAAACACAGACAAATTCAGCACAGACCAGGGAGCGTAAATTGCACACAGTAGGAAAACTAGCAGTGTGTCAGATACACCTCTGTGAAAACACTCCAGGAAGTCAGATTTATTCACCACACATATTTACATTTATAAAAACATTTACCTTAATGTCTTACTTTGAATATCTTTCCCAAACAATGAAATAAGAAGGAATGCCTAGATTAATAAACCAGGTCCAAAGCCAATATAATAATGAAATTACCAACTCTGACCATAAAAGAGATCATTGTAAAAACAAGAAACCAGAACCTAATACTGTCTGCCACCCCCCGCCCCAGGTAAACTGTCCTGTTTTGAGAAGCAAAGTTATATAAAAATCACATCTTCTGTTACTTTAATATATCCTTAATAGCAAGTAAAATTAAGCTTTGTCTGTCAAAGAGACAAAGAAGTAATTGAAAGACTTTTTTTTTTTTTGAGACAGGGTCTCACTATGCAGTTCAGGCTGGCCTTGAGCTCACTCTGTAGCTCTAGTCGGTCTCGAACTTGCAAAGAAACTCCTATCCTCCTGCCTCAGTCTCCCGAGTGCTGGGATTACTGGCAGACACCACCAAGCCCGGCTTAAAAGACTGGAGATCTACCAGTTCATGATGACGTGATTTTTAATTTTATTTATTTTTATTAGTGTAGTGCATGCTAATATTAGATCATAAAGAGGGTCACTTGGGGAAATGATACATTTAACATATCTTAACCGATTTCAATCCATCATCACCTCAGTGATGTGGACTTTTCAGGAAGAATAAATTTTGGGATGCTAAACTTAGCATCAGGACCCATAATAGGACTCAGTAAGTCTTATTATAAAGACCTGAGGAGGCAACTCCTTGCCCACCATGGCCAAATGCTGGGTTCCATTCGCAGTGCTCCCCCACACAATTACATTTACAATTAGAAGAGAAAGTGCTTTTCTGAGATGCATGAAGAAATTAGTGTCATCTTTCAGGACGTGTTCACATGGAGAAGGACCAAAGATGTCAGGAGCTTCCAACTTCTAAAAATGTTTCATTTTGTATCAGATATGCCAAATATGCTCCCATCTACTTAAGAACCTTTACTCCTTATTTACTTTTACTTATTCCTTATATAGTAAGTACTGCTGCAGGCTGGTTTTCAAAAGAAAAACTGGCCCCATCTCCAGTCTCTCATCTTTTCAGTTAGGTGCTCCAATGCCTAGTAAACAAGCTATTCGATTCTAAAGTGGTCCCTATCTGCCGTTTGCTACTCTCTCATAAACACAGATGACAAAGTCAGAGACAAGGATTCCGAACAACCACAGGCGACACCCTTGCCGCTCTGGCGCCAGAACCAGGTCAAGCTGCGGGCCAGGAGGCACCGGGCTCCCTCACCCGCCACGCAGTTGCGAGTTTCAGCCCATTTACCTCGTTGTTCCTTTGGTTTAATGTTGAACAGATAGAAAAGAGCATTTTTGTTCACACACACACACACACACAGAAGAACACTATAACCAACACCCAGCTTAAAGAACAGAATGCTAACCTCACTTTTGAAGCCCCTCCAAAAATCCTACCTCTCTTTAATAAGCACCATTCTCAATTCTGCATTTATTCTCCCCTTGCTTTTACACACACACACCCCCCCACACACACACACCCTTTTTCTCTCCACTGAAGCATCATACATATGCAGAAATGTACACAGACCATGGAAGTTGACAAACTGACCAAATTCATGGAAGAGCTCTGGAACCTGCCCTGGGCCCCATTCCCAGCCTTCCCCAGCCATAAAAACCCCACCGGCTTTGGACCTCACCTACCACCTGCATGACTTTTTCCCAAGTTCACACTCCCAAACACCACCCCGTGTAGCTTTATGAGGTAGTCACAGCTGTCTCCCTGAGTCTTTCTGCTAACTTGGACTCCCTCCAGCAGCACCAGGGGGACGGGCGGCTGCGATGGTGTGCACCGTACTCCACAAGGATGGATATGAGGACTACCCGTGTCCCACAGGCGTGCAGAGGCTCCGCGCTGCGACTTTACCTTTCATCTCCCAGTCACTAACGTGGGCTGAACACTTTTTCATGTTTACTGGTCATTTATTTGTATTTTCCATTTTGGAAAATACCTGATTAAATCTCCTAGTCATGTTAGTACTCCTTGCAAATATTCAAATACAAGTGATACACTGCTATAAACCATGTTTACTAGACAAAATACTACTAGTTTCACAGCAAAAGATTGTCATTCTGAGAATCACTGTTTCACATGACAAAACCATTACCTGTTCCTTAATGTCCTGTAACTGCTGTTGTAACTTCTGCACATCTGCGTTGACATTGGTATTATCCTTGTCCTTTTGTAACACTGGAATATTCCCACTTGCTAAAATATAGATATGAATTTTTTTTAGTTATTACTGTTTTGACATAATAATTTTACTTCTAAAATTATTTTATTAAAAGACTATCAAGACAACAGATAGAGTAGTGGCATTCATGTTACATTCCTTCATTACAATCTTCCAAACATAGCTTTGCACATTAATTTCTAGTTATATTAAACCCAGCCGGACAAAAATCCACACATACACAGGTTTTCCAATGCTCTACTTGCTGCCTCTGGCAAGATCACAGATGCAGGTGGCGCATGCCCTTAATCCCAGCACTCGGGAGGCTGAGGTAGGAGGAGCGTTGTGAGTTCGAGGCTGGCTTGGGCTACAACTCGAGCGCAAGGCCGGCCTGAGCTACACAGTGCGACCCTGCCTCAAAAAACCAGGGCTGGGAGTTTGGCTCAGCGGCTTACATGCCTGTCAGGCAGGCGCGAGGTTGTGAGTTCAATCCCCGATGCCGCAAAAAAGAAAAAAAGATCACAGATGCATTTCGTGCCTTCTCTGCTCCTGTATCACAGGAACTCAAGAAAGTAGGTAGCACAGAGTTTTGGCAAGGCTAATTAATACCTCATGTAATTTTTATGAAGATAAGCAAAACTCAGCCCCTCTTTATGCCCGAATTTCCTTCTTGTTAATTATCTGAGATTTAAAGATTGTGATTAATAGTGCACAAAATGGAAGGTTTCCTTTGATTTCACATTCCTTAGTCTTGGTCTCCCATTTCAATGAACTTTCCATGGGGATTTTCTGCTCTCTTGGTGAAAAAGACAAAAGTTTGGGGCAGAAACAGATACAATAATGCTCCTCATGAAGCATGTTTACAAAACAAAGAAATCAAAGAAATCATCTAGCCAGTATCTACCATAAAGGTAAAAATTATTCTTAAAATTGCACTGTTGGAAACTTGAAGGTAAGGGTTAGGGGTACACCTCTGTGGTAGAGCACTTGCCAAGCACAAGCAAGGACCTAGGCTCGATCCCTAGTTCTGCAAAAATATTAAAACTAAAAATAAAGCTCATGGTCAAGGTAAATGGTATTTTTGTTCACTCTTCCACTTATCCACTGTTATAATTTAACTTACCTATGGACACTCTGTCTTGAATAATTACTATTCCATAAAATATGAGTTACTTAAATGAACTTGCAAACCCACTATAAAAGCAGTCAGGTTAACACTTTGGTAAACTGAAAAAACAATTTGTGAGAGGACGTCCTTCCTCCAGCTACACTCAGCTGGGTTGGGTCAGCTCAGTGGCGCAGCAAGTGCTCAGCATGAGTGAGGCCCCTGGGTGTGACCCCCAGCACCACACACACACACACACACACACACACACACACACGAGGCCACGTGTGGTGGTGCATGGCGGCGAACACAGCTACTTGGGAGACTGAGGCAGCAGAATCACAGTTTTGAGTCTAGCCTGGGCAACTCAGCAGTGAAGCACTTGCAAGGAAGGAAGGAAGGAGGTACACTAAATTTCATCTTAAAGAGAGCAAATCCTTTATACACATATATATACATATATACACATATATACATATATATACATATATACATATATACACACACATATATATATATATATATATATATATATTTTTTTTTTTTTTAATAGAACAAACCAAGCATGGTGGAGCACACCTGCAATCCCAGCTACTCAGGAGGTTAAGACAAGAGGGTCACAAACTGGGGGCCAGCCTGGGCAACCGATGGAGACTTTGTCCCAAAGTAAGTTCTTATAAAAGAGCTGAAGTAGCTCAGGAGTAGAACATTTGCTTAGCATGTGTCCCTGGGTTCAAACCCCAGCAGCAAAGCAAAAACATAAACAAAAGCCCCATGACCCACGATATTCTTCACATCATATATGGAGATTTCTCAAAAGATCACATTGCTCAGAGTTCTGAAATCATACCACAAGTTAGAAAATCGGTTTCAGGTTCTTATACTGTGAGACAAAAGTGCCAGAAAAGCACAATTGTTTCTGTCAATCCGAGTCCACGCAACGTCTTCCCACACGGCAACAGTATGATGCTGTAAATGCAGTTATTTTCAAGCAATTCTCAACAAGAAGGCAAAATCAGCAGCCGCTCACCGAGCTCGTCGCCGGCGTCCTCCGCGCCCTTGCCGCCGCAGCACAGGATGAAGGGCGCCCTGCGCTCCACCACCGCTCGGCACTGCACACATTTCTTCATCAGGCTGGCGCAGTCTGCAAGCGCACCACAGTCCCGCGTGAGCCCCACGTGAGCCCCGCGTGAGCCGGAGCACCGGCGCCAGGCTGCCCGCCCCCGCCCAGGCCCAGACTCGACTGCACCAGGGCGCAGCTCCCTGGGGCTGACGTGTGGCCAAGCAGAGAAGCAGCGTTCTCCGCCGGGGGCCTCAAGAACACAGTGCCCATTATGAAGACAGTGCCCGTTATGATACACTTTTCCTTCTATCCAAGTGGTGCGATATAACAAGTGCTTGGTAACTACCTTTTCCATGCAGCAGCTCAGGAAAATACCGACATTTTTTTCATGATACACTATCTAATAACTAAGGTGAAAAGGCTGTAAAAGGTATTCAGGAGAATGCTTTCTCACCACCCCCACAATGTAACTAGACATAGCTCTCTCTCATAAACTGTTAATATCAAACTTGTTTAGTAAAGTTTATCCTTTAGAAGTTTATTGTTTAGTAAAATATAAGCTTGTTGATTAATTATAAAACAACAGTCAAAACATTCTTTGGCATTAGCATTCAGTATGAACATCTACTCCGTATCTTGGTCTCTAAACAGAGTCACCCCCTTCGTTGTTTGCTGTAACAGGAGGAAAGGCGCTGCAATCCCGCAGCCAACCCGATAACCTTTTTTTTTGGTGCCAGGGATCAAACTCACAACCTTGCGCCTGCCAGGCCAGCGCTTAGGTCACTGAGCTAAATCCCCGACCCTATTTTTTGAGACAGAGTTTCACTATGCAGTTCAGGCTGGCCTTGAACTCACTTTGTAGCCCAGGCCGATCTCAAACTCACAACAATCTTCCTGCCTCAGCCTCCCAAGTGCTGGGATTACAGGCATGCGCCACCACACCAGGCTAAGCCCCAGTAACAAGCACCACAGCATGGAGGCGGACGGCCCAGGCGAGACCCGCAGTTCCACCGCGCTGAGAACCATCTCTGAAGCTGCAGTCCAGGCGGGATACAGATGGTTGAGACGCTTGGTTACGCGCAATGCCAACACGCAGGAGGGAGACGCAGACACTGGTTTGGGACTGGTCCTCAATTTGGGGACAAAGTTTTTTCTTAAATTAAGGATTGTCTCAACACATAATACATAACCACAATTATTTAAAATACTCCTGTGATTGTTTTAAGTTCAGTTATTTGCTGTTTCTACAAGTCCTTTCCTCAGCCCTTCGAGAAGGACTGGTCCCTCCCTTCCTCCCCTGCCTGCCGAGGCACACCCCACTCTGCAGGGCTCCAGCGCTGATGTTAGTGACGCAGGTACGGTACCAAACTCCCCACGGAGACTTTTGGGAAAGGGCTATTTTCTATCTCAACTTCATCTTCTCTAGTAAGGGTTTAAGAATATGTTTATAAAATGGAGAAAACTACCTGCTTCTTAGGATTGTTCTAAAAATGAGAAAATATATCAAAAGACATTAAAATGTCTAGTACTGAGTTAAGACCTCAATAAAAGTCATTGTTGAATGCATTTTAAATTGAAAAATATATAAAAGCTTTGGAGACTCCTGAGGAAAACGTGACATTAAAGCTCAAGGACGTGTATCATCAAGGGAGAGTTACAATCATCTTGTAAGACTCACGTGGGCATTGCTCTGGTAGACTGCAGCGACAGAGTGGCACGCCAGGCTCAGAAAGGTTTGCCATCACTGGCCTACAGTATGAATCAGCAAATTACAGGCTAAAAGGTCAAATTTGACCTTTGTCTGTTGTTGTAAATAAAGTTTTAAAAGAACAGTTATACCCATTTATTTACGTATTTTCCTTGTTGTTTCTGCATTACAGTGTCAGAACTGAGTGGACTAAGCGGAGTAGTTACTACAGAAGCTAAGTGGCCTACAAACCCAAAATATTTCCCATATGACCCTCTACAGAAAGTCTGTCAAACTCTGGTCTATGGAAACTTACACAGCCAGAGCTGTTTTTACTTAAGATAAAACTCTTCTTCATGCTCCTCTGACACTGTACTGGTCTTTGGTAAACAGAAACAGTTACTTGATGTAGAATGCCACAGTCAAAAATCCTAACTTTCTTTAATCACCTACCTCAGAATGTGGGGGGTGGACTATCAAGGTTTACAGTAAATCTATGTCAAAGGGATTAAACAATCATGCAATCTGTGTATGATTCTAGTAGGAAAACCAAACTACTTTAAATACAAAACACTATAATTACCTTGTGCCCCCTTATATGAGGTATAATTGCTAAACTTGTTTAAAATCTTTCATTCATAAAAATGAAAAAAAGTAAAGGAAAAAGGAGAATATCAGTGTGAGAAAGACAAAGGGGACATAAAAAGCAAAGGCCGCGGGGATACAGCTCAGCAGCATAAGCACCTGCCTGGCAAGCACAAGATACTGAGTTCAATTCCCAGTACCAAAAAAAAGAGAATATGGCTAAAAATTTCTTAAAACATCTCTTCAACTTCAATACTATCCTCACAAAGAAAAGATTTTTGACTGATGTGGTGGCACACACTTGTATCCCAACACTTAAAAGGCTGAGGCAGGAGGACTGCTATGAGTTTGAGGCCAGCCTGGGCTACAAAGTGAGTTTAAGGCCAGCCTGAACTGCATAGTGAGATCCTGTCTCAAAAAACCAAACAAAAACACAAACACAAAGGTCAGATTTTTATAAATCCTCTGGATGTAACAGTTCATGGAAAACCAGAAATCATGGCTCCAAATGATGCTGTGAGTTGTTTGGGAGTGGGACAAATACACAGGATAAGTGGTATTAAATTGAAAAACAAGGAAGATGTACCAATATTCCATGAAGAAAAGGCTATATACTACACATTTCCATACTCCTTTCTGAAATTACATTTCTACTATGTGTGAAAAGATCAATAACACAACTGAAATATAAATCCAAGGACACAGCACACCCAGTCTTCTCCAGTGCAAGCAGCAGTAAAGGACACAGCTGTCATGCTCACAGAGAAAAAGGAAGGGACCAGAGCCTCGACATTTTTATCTGTGAGTTATCCAGAAGACAAAAACAAACAAACAAACAAACAAACAAACACCCTCAAATGTGTACTTTTTGTTTCATTTCATATTCTGATAATCACAAAAAGGAACTTTCAGAAAGGCAACTTACTCTCGCAAGCACACATGTGTCCACAGGGCTGAAAAAGCACGGCTGCTTTCTTATCAGAGCACACCACACATTCCTCGATCTGCGGGCAGAGGAGCACAGTGAGCACACACGTGAGGTGGTGAGGGGGCGCCCTCCGCGCCGCCTTCCTCCTCCGCGGCAAACGGAGCTGTCCAGGCGCAGCCTAGACGTGGGTTCCCTGGCCTCCAGTTCGGGGTCATGCATTTTCACCTCCTCCTCTCCAGGTTCCCTAGCCTAACCAGACTACTGCTGCGTGAGTTCCCTACCTGTCCTAAAGAGTGATACAAAAAACTCCTCTGAGATCAGCAAGACCAGGCTACACTTCAACTTTTTTTTTTTTTTTTTAATGGCTTTGGAAAGGGAACTAAAAGGATAAGGAACAAAAAAACATACAAATGACTTAAAGAAGGTGGTACATTTACAACATTAATAAAAATCTAGCCAGATGAGTTGGCTCACCGAAGTCCAAGAAGAATTGTTCTGTTACCTCTGGCTACAGAAGTCAGCTGAGAAAAGCATTTTGGACTCCCCCTTCCTCCCTGACCCTGACGCCACGTCTTCCAGGCCAGCTATCGTTTCCTGCCCTCCTCAAACTCATCAGCCCCAAGTTTCACACGTGTAGCTAGGAACAACCTTGGCTGTGCTCCCCTTTTCACCCTGCCTCACCCCACCGCCTTTGGCTTTACTTCTGTCTTCCACTTGTGCTCCCTCCTAACACACAGTCACAAGTAGTAACATCACTCTCTCTCGGTTTTTGTTTTGTTTTGTTTTATTTTTGAGAATGTATCTCAGGCTGGCCTTGAATTCGTAGTGATCCTCCTGCCTCAGCCCCCTGAGTGCTGAGATTACAGGTGTGTGTTAACAGGCCTGAGGTTTTCTTCAGTGAAGATGTTTATTATCTTTTAACCACTTGGGGTCACTATTTCTTTATGACCAGAGGGTCTGCACAGCAATTCTGTTGCATGGGCATGTTTTTGTATTTTACAGAAAATTTCACACAATACAAAGTAAAATTAAAATATACCTAAAGGTTATAAAGGTCTTTAAAAGAAAACAGTAAATAATTTATTTTTAACTATTATGAAGAAATATAAGGTGGAAACATTAGCAGTAAAAAGTTTTCTGCAAGTTAAAAACAGTATCATTAAATTCTGCTAATGAACTGGGAAAAATAAGTACACTCAGCCTAGTAATGAAGTTCAGAAATTCTAAACTGATCACTTAATAAATATATAAATTACATGTTCCCATATTTAAAAATTATTTGGAACAAAATTAACTAAATGATATCATATAATTTAAAATTATAGCCCCAAGAACATCATAAAATGCTACATAAAATAGATTTATTACCTTTGTCCTAGACTGAACTTGTTCTTTACAGATGAGGCATTTCTTGACTCGTGGAGAACATAAAGAACAGGTTGCAATATGTCCGCATGGGCCGAAGAGCGTGTCTCTCTTCATGTCTGAGCACACCATGCACTCCTCCAAAGTTTCAGAGTCATTGCTGATCATAGACGGGCTCCGAGAACCCACCTGACCACTACAAGAGAAGACACCACAAATCAAGCCCACCAAAACATTCCTGTAACAAAGTTCATTCACAAAAAAGCTCTAAAAAATCATCTGGAGCATTTAGTATACATAAAAACAACTCTGGTTATTTAAAAAAAATTAAGTGCTACCACCTTTATATGAAACCCTATAAATTATATTTTTCCATTCATATACATGTCTCTGAGTCTTTATATCTACTTTTAAGCTTCAAACTGCATCATCCTCACTCAGTAGAAAAGGGCGACTCCTCTAATAAAGAAGTGAAAAACACCAGTAACAATTTAACATAAACAGTATTTAACTCCAGACCTGCCCTATCTATATAGAACATACTATTTTTGTGTGTATGGCTCTCAAGTAGCGTGTCCCTCCCTGACATCTTGCATATCTTTATCAGACATCTATAAAGGATATATCTTCTTAGGAGAAGACATAGGAATAAACAAAATCCCAACTAGCAACCATGTTAGTTATACTAACCAAAGACAAACCAAGACAGACTTTGACAAACACCTTGGAAAATCTCTAGACATGTCACTGAGTATATCCCTAAAGAACATGTATTATAGAAAGACAAAATAAATACATACCCAAGTATATGAACACAAGGCACAGAAGTATGTATACATAAATATTTATGCTAATTACAGCTACAGAAAAGAACACTCGTGTCCCTACCACGAGCTCCAGAAACTCAGACAGACGCTGAGGTCCCATCCTGAACTCCACTGTTGCCAGTGCAATAATTATAGTAGTACAACAGTACCTTGAATCTATTCTGTCTTTTCTGCAATAGGACTTTTCACTCCTTGAGGGACAGATTGAAAGAAATGTACATACCTTGGATCTTACTCTCACTATAACCACAGCTGTGTGCAGATTCCAAAGACCCATCATTTCATCATTACGCGTGAGTTGAAAGGGGCGAGAGAACACACAGGTCGAAGGCTAGCTACGGACCCACTGGGTGTAAGAAACAGGTATAAAAGTAAGAGCTGCCCAGTGCTCTGTGGGTAAAAAAGTAGACACGTCTACCTTTTTGTTGGTCCATGACATCTCACGTAAGAAAATTATTTATGTCATATATAATAAAATCACTTTTTTACTTCCAGAAAAAAGACAGATAGGAATGATCATCTTCAGAAAACCCTGCACCCTGAACAGCCTCGCTCTCCCCTTCAAGCCTTTATTGATGCTCTAGGAGCAGCTGCCGGGCCCTGCGTGGCACACCCTGCTCACAGGGCAGGAAGACTCCCCGTGTGTGACATCAGCCACATGAACTTCACCAGTACAGCTTCTCCTACAGAGAAGCTCCTCCAGCACAGGGACCCTGGAGGATGAGACAAGCTTAGGAAAGTTTGGGGGACTCACTATAAACCAAGAAACATGCATGAGGGCGAGGGCTGCACAACAGGAAGTGTGAGACTCGCGCCCAGCGGGGAATTTTTCAAGGAAAAAAGCCAACGCAAAGATATGGGAACTAAGTCAGGTGTGGTGGTTCATGCGTGTCATCCCAGCACTCAGGAGGCTGGGGCAGGAGGAGCTTGGTGAGTTCTAGGCCAGCCTGGGCTACACAGTGAGACTGTCTCAAAAAAAACAAAAAAAACAAAACAAAACAAAAAAAAACCCAACCCCACCAGGACCTCCAAGACCAAGACTTTCAGGCGGTGAACTCCTCTGCAATGTGGCCACACGGTACTGTACGCATGGACGATCAAGTTGTATGATGATGAACAATACAGACCTGACTTTCTCCTTGTGACACTTGGCCAGCGCCTTGCAGAGACTCGGGTCAGGACAGAGGTCGAGCGGCGACTGACCCTTCTTATTGCGAATGCCGAGGTCAGCTCCATTGGCTGCCAAGAAACAGGCGATCGATGCTGCGCTCTTCTTCTCTGCCCCCTGGGTTCCCAGCCCCATGATCAACTGAAACCAAACGAGAGGAGTCGTGACTGCTCCTGTGGAACCCGCTAGCAATACACTCTCCAGACATTCGATTCTACGATCGTGTGTGCGGTGGGCACTGATGAGTTCCGGTCCTACTCCCACTCCTCTTTCCCTTCCCTCAATTCCCCCAGGTGTGTATGGTGAGAACTCTCCAGCAGAGGCACATACCACAGTTGCCCTGCCTGGCTCTGGTTACAAAATTACAGGAACAGTACTCTTTTCTTGGTTTTTTGAGACAGGGTCTCAATATGTAGTTCGGGCTGACCCTGAACTCACTACATAGCCAAAGCTGGCCTTGAACTTAACTCGATCCTCCTGCCTCAGCCTCCCGAGTGCTGGGATTACAGGAACATGCCACCATGCCTGGCCTCTGTGTCTGCTCAGGTGATGATTTTGAAACAATGAAAGGAAAGACAACTGAGAGAAGCACCAATACACATAAACTGAGCCAAAAATGGAGAGACACAAACGAGGGTCTGAAAATATCATGTGACTGACTGATTCAAATGTCTTACTTAAAAATAGTCAGAATAATTGTGAAGATTTATTGGGTATCCATAATGGACAAAGTGCTATTTTAAGTACTTTCCATGATTTTCACAGCAACCTTATGTACGCAGGTCCTCCCCCACCCCGCCGCCATTTTAATATAAGAAAGGAGACACAAAAGAATTAAGAGAATACACTAACATTCATACTATAAGACAGCAATTATCAAATGTTCTGGTCTCAAAACCACTTGACACTCTTATAAATGATTCCACAATTTATATGGAAATACAAAAAGAACAAAATTAGAGGACTTACACTACCTGAACTAAATATTTACTATAAAACTATGGTAATCAAGATAATTGGGCTGGCATCACATAGCTAAACACATACAGCAAAGGAACAAGTGGCAACAGCCTAGAAGAAATCTTCACATACATGGTTAATTGACCCTGGATAAAGACATGTAAGTAACTCAGTAGAAAAAAAAGTCTTTCCAACAAAGGGTGGAGAAACAACTGGACATCCACAAACAAGAAAATGAACATTAGTCCACATACCATATAATTCAAAATGAACCACACAGCTAAATGTAACTTCTAGCACAAAACAAGAGTAAATCTTAGTGATGTCCGGTTTGGCAGATTTCTCAAAAAACAAAAAGCACAAACAATAAAATAAAAAATTGACTAAAATTAGACATCATCAAAATTAAGAACTTCCAGTTGGGCATGGTGGCATACATCTGCAATCTTGGCACTCAGAAGGCTGAGGCAGGAGGATCACCATCAGTTCGAGGCCAGCCTGGGCTACGTAAGTGAGTTCAAGGCCAGCCTGCACTATACAGTGAGATCCTGCCTCAAAAAAACAAACAAACAAAAAAATTCTGTTCTTCCAAAAACATTGTTAAAAGATGGGCCTGGGGGCACATGCCTGTAATCCTTGCTACTTGGGAGGCTCAGACCAGAGGACTGAGTTTGAGCCCAGCCTGGGCAACACAGAGACTCCATCCCAAAAAACTAAACACTGTTACAGAGAGGAAAAGCTGAGGCAAGCAAGCATGCTCTCTGCCTCCTGCTGTGTGAGACCTGTACCTCTCAGAAATCTGGCAGCAAAAAGGCTGTCACCAGAAACAATCCCGACCTGGTACATTGAGACCCATTGAGAGCCAGAAGCACCTTGGGGAAACCTGGTTATCCCAGAACCTTCTTAGAAGAGTGAAGCCCATGTTAATGGAGAAGGTAGGAAGGATGAAGTATTCAGTCTGGATTGCCCTCTATACAGAGAAAATATCTACGGATTCCTCCCGAGCAGTCATTCAGCCATGCATCTACACCACTTGGAGGACAAGGCCTCCCCAGTGCCCAAGACCATGGAATGGCCCACTACACACCTGATTCCTGAAAAGCATTTTGGAACACTGTTGATGAAGCTATTATTTCTTTTTTTTTTTTTTCTTTTTTTTAACTGGGAATCAAACTCATGACTAAGGGTATAGCTCAGCATTAAGCCTCTGGGCTCAGTCACCAGTGACACAGGCTTTCAATGATACCAAAACAAGACAAAGACAAAAAAGAAAAAGAGGGAAACTATAGACCAACGCCCTTGATGAACATGCACACAAAAAGCCCTAAGAAAATACTCGCAAATTGAACTGAATGACATGTTAAAAAGATCATGCACCATGATCCAACTGGTTTCATTCCAGGGATGAAAGGACAGTTCGACATATGCAAATCAATAAACACAATACACCACCTAAGTAGGATCAGAATAAGTATCACATGACCATCCCAACTGATGCAGAGAAAGCCTTTGATGAAATCCAACATCCCTTCATGCACTGATGGTCACTTCTCAATACAGTAGAGGTCACACTCGACAAACCCAAAGCCAACATCATTCTGAACAGGGAAAACTGAATGCTCCTCTTCTAAAATCAGGAACAAGGCAAGGATGCCTACTCTCATCACTCCATTCACTATAGTTCTTAAAATCTTAGCTAGAGCAATTAGGAAAGGAGGAAGTCAAATAATCCTTGTTTACAGTTTACATGATCTCATACTTAGAAGACCTAAGACTATCACAAGACTTTTAGAGTCGATAAACAACTTCAGCAAAGTAGCCAGACATAAAATCAACATTAAAAAAAATCAGTAACTCGTCTACACACCAATAATGAACTAGCTGAGAAAAAAAATCAGGAAAACAATTTCATTCATAATGCCTTCCAAAAACAAATACTTAGGGATCAATCTAACCAAGGAAGTGAAAGATCGCTATAATGAAAATTTCAGAACACGGAAGAAAGAAATTGAAGTACACACCAGAAGAAAGACTCCCATGTGCATGGATTGGCAGAAGTTTGTCAAAATGGCCACATTCACAAAAGTGATCTACAGACTCAATGCAAAGCCAATCAAAATATCAATGACAACCTTCACAAAAGTACACAGAAAAATATTCTAAAATTTGTATGGAAGCAAAAGATCTAGGAATAGTCAAAGCAATCCGAAGCAAAAGAGCAAGGACAGAGGAATCACAATATCATATTTCACATTACTACAAAGTCATATTAACAAAAACAGCATGGCATTGGCATGAAAATAGACACCAGACCAATGGAACAGAATGAGGACACAGAAACAAACTCACAACCATACCCATCTGATTCTGGACAAAGGAGCCAAAATAATACATGGGAGAAAAGGCAGTCTTTGAAATAAGTGGTGCTAGGAAAACTGGTATCCACCAGACTGAAACCAGACCCCTGTCTCTCACCCTGCAAAAAAATAATTCAAAGTGAATCAAAGACCTAGGTATAAAACCTAAAACTTTGAAACTGCTAAAAGAAAACAAAGAGAAAATACTTGAAGCCATAAGCACAGGCAAAGACTCCCTGAATAGGGCTCCAAAAGCGCAGGAAATAATAACAAGAATCAACAAATGGGACAACACCAAATTAAATTTCTTCACAGAAAGGGATACAATGGAGTGAAGAGGCAGCCTACAGGATGGGAGAGAATCTTTTCCAGCTATTCTTCCCATAGAGGATTAATATCCAGGATATATGAAGTATGCAAAAAGCACCAAAAATTCGAACAGGTCAATCAGTAAATGGGCCAATGAATTAACAGTAGTAGTAGTAGTAGTACAATTGGTGAATAAGCATATGGAAAACAAAGTTCAACATCTTCAGTCATTAGGGAAATATGAATCAAAACTACACAGTTGGAATGGTTATCTCAAGAACACAAAAATGTTCCTGGGTGTGGTGGCACTTGCCTATAATCTCAGTAACTGAGGAGGCTGAGGCAGGAGGATCATTGCAAGTTTGAGACCAGTCTGGGCTACATAGTGAGCTCAAAACTCTGCCTCAAAACAAACAAACAATACAAACTGTTAAATGCAGGGCCAAGGAAACCCTTCTATACTGCTGGTAGAAGGTAAGTTAGTATGACCACTGAGGAAATCAGTATAGAGATCTCTCAAAAAACTAAAAATAGAGCTACGATTTGATCTAGCTATACCACTCCCTGGTATAAAGTCAGCATTCTACAGGGACACCTGTATACTCATATTCACTGTGGTGCACTCACACAGTCAAGATGCCCAGCAACAAATGAATGGATAAAGAAAATGCAGTATTACATACACTGAGAGCTCTTTAGCCAGAGATTCCATCAACTGTAGACCTGGAGACCACCGTGTTGCTCAAAATAAGCCAGGCTCCAATCAACAGCACATTTACTATGCCTAGTATCACATGCCTAGTATGTGGCATCTAAACAAGATGACAAGGTAGTATGGAAGAGGAATGAAATGAAGGGGAGGGTGTAAGGCCAGATAATACATGAGATAGATCTGATCAACATCTACGCTGAAAAAAGCAGGGAGGATGGAGCAAGAGAGTGCGTGGGGCTGGGGTGATCAAAGTACATTACACGCATGTACAAATCTGCAAAAATGAAACTCATTCATCTGTATAAGCAATCTACATATATGGATATAGATACAGATATATAGATACATCTCATTTAAGAAGATCACTGGGTATGGTGGCACACACTTGTAATCCCAGCACCTGGTGAGGCTGAGGCAGAAGGATCTCTCCAAGTTTGAGGCCAGCCTGGGCTACACAGTAAGTTCAAGGCCAGCCTGAACTGCACAGTGAAACCGTACCTCAAAAAAACAAAAAACTAAAACAAAAAAAACCCCAAAAACAGTAATAAGAAAACAGTGACTCTGTGATACAGCATTTGCCTAGCATGCATGAGGGTCATGGGTTCAATCCCCCAGTAATGAAGACTAAAAATTAAAAAGATGAAAACAAAGAATTCAACAAAATAAAAAAACATTTGAATAGATACTTCATCTAGTGTATGTGGTGACAAACAAGCAAACAAAAAGATGAGTAGTGTTAGGAAAATGCAAATTCAAACCGTATGACTCTATATCATATCTATCCAAATGGCTAAAGTTTTGTTGTCTTTTTGATGTCTTCTCAACCAACTTTATTTTTTTATTTTAAACAGTAAAAAGGTTATAATAAAACAGAATTGCAAAACAGGCCAATAGGGGAGTAACAATAATCAAAACATTGCATATTGTTATACTCACAGTTGTTTACAGTATAAGATATAGACATGAAACACTGTCCAGAAAATTATTAGTACAACTTTCCCCTCAATGAATCAAGAGAAACCAGCTGTATCACTATTTTTTTTTGTTATGACTGCTATATTATCTTTGAAAGAACAATTCACAGTAAAAATGAAATCTGAAAATGACCCTGTGAAAACTACTTTTCACTCAAAATTCTTTTTCTTTAAATATCTTAACTAATTTCTTATACACAAAATGGATTTGCTCTCAGTTTGTCACACAAGTGCAACAATACGATGGTTACGTATGTGTGACTTAACTTAGTTCACTGATAAGTACATTTTCAAGGCGCACCGAATGGCTAAAGTTAAAAGAAAGAACTCAACGGTTTTTGTTAAGACTATGGAGCAATATTTTTAGTACTGATTAGTATTTTGTTCATAAACTGAAATTCTAAGTGTGTAGCTGTGATAAAATATTTTTCCTGATACCAATCAGATGGGCAGTAAACAGAAAATCTTGTCTTAAAAGACGCCCCTCCACCTGTGCCAAGTGAAAGCTCACTTGACTCACTGTGTTTTTCGATGGCTCCCAGGCAGCATCGACCTTCCCCACATCTTGCATGTCCTGCAGCTGGCGCAGCTGAGACAATGTGTGATGCCGCAGAGCTTCGTGCAGGGGCGTATCTCCATCCTTATCCTGAATATCCAGCTTGGCACCAGCTCGGACCAAAAGCTAAGGGAGAAGCAGGTCTCATTTTGGTAAAGTGCCCACATCCACAAGAAACCATACCGTATCGCAAGGAGCAGTGAGTGTGCCCTGGACCTGCTCGCAGGGCTGGCTGCCCCTGTTAATGACGCTGAGGTCTCTGCTGTTCACCACTCTACAGCCTGGGGCTCCTCACACAAAGGTGAGCGTCCCCATAACTCAAAGATGGGGAATTAGAGCAAAAGAAAGAAGTGAGAATCATTACATTGCCCAGTTGATCTACACTAAGATGATAATGAGGGAAACTTAGGATCCCTTCCCCCGCCCATTTGACTTTTAGATACTGAGATGAAATACTCTAAGATCTCCCACCAGGACCAAATCATAATGTTGAAAGATCTTTGATTAGCTAAACAAAATAATCAAAAGTTATTGCTTCCATTCTCTGGTCAATTTTCTCCAAAAGTGCGGTTCACAATGAATATCTAAATAGCATGGAAGATAAACAAATTTTAGCAAAGGAATTTCAAGTAACAATAAATGAGGGAGTGTTTGCTGAACTACACACTCCTAGATAAAATACATAGTTGACATTTATTTCAACAGACAACTTACGCAGTAAAGTTTATTGAACATTTTGCTTATGATGATTTAACAATTTTCCTAATCTTTTCTACAAATACATACCATCAAAGAGCTTTAGAAAAATATTATCTATAGAAACCAGTCGCAAGTGTATGGTCATGTCTTGGCAAATTATGTATTTTTTTTCTTTGTTCCAACAGGTGACATAAAATGTCAGTCCCTGAGGCTATTCCTCAAATGTGAGAAAGCAGATTTCCTGGGGGCTCATTAAAGCATGGGCTGCCCATGCTGGGTGATCCAAGGGAGGGTGGGAGGTGAACTTTTCCACCAAGCTCACGGTGATACTCACAATGCGGCTTCAGTCACCAAACCTTAGGAATCACCACTCTACAAAAATATTTAAACCACTGCTCTTTCAACTATTTTGTTTGAAATTCCCAAACTAAGAAAAAAGTTTTATTTCAGCCTTTTTTGGAATCTGAAGCAGCAAATGTTGATGTAAAGCTTTTAGACTCTAGTTTACCCTGAATAACACGTATTAAAAGAGAATGTATGTATGTATGTATGTATGTATTTATTTTGGCACTGGGGATCAAACTCATGATCTTGCACTTACCAGGCAAGTGCTTGAACCACTGAACTAAATCCCCAGCCGGAGAGAATGTACTTTTAAAACTAGTTTGCACATTTCTTTTTGAAATTTTCCCATTTGAGGAATAGAATACTAAAAAGTGATTTTTGCTAATTGTTTAATTGTTGTCAACAGTCCACTTGATTTGAGTTAAATTTTATTGGTGTATATGGTAGGGTCCCCCGCCTGGGATCCGCCCAGTCATCATGGCAGTAGTGTAATGCTGAATCATCATGGTGCTAAACTCCTTCATCCCAGAAATCTCTGCAGCTTCTCCTTCCCACAAGACCCTGCGAAAGCCCGCACACACGAAAAATAGTCTAATCCCCTGGTGCCACTATCCTTTAAGGAAGTTATGGCAGCTTCCCAAAGCCCTCCCCTGGCCAAGCCTATATTAGCCAGCTCTCTTCCTTTGTCTGCAGGGAGCCAGCACAGCACTTCCTCTGTGGCGACTCCCTCCATGCCTGCATTAAACTTTCTTTTTCTTTGTTGCTTTGTTTCTGCTCCTTTACTCTTGGGCCACTCTAGACTGAGTACCCCACATTCTGCTCAATCAGTATATACTCTGTATCTGTGTAACAAAAAATATTCTTGAATTAAATGTTACAGTTGATGGAGACTTGTGACCATGTTTTTGATGAACATCAACTGTTTTCACACAACTTGCATATTCACAATGTTACATTTTTCATATCCTGACTAGACACCTGCACATATTCCAGCATTACAGTATATCATTTCAAGTACAAAAAAAAAGAATTAAAGAAATTTTCCCATTTGATATTCCAGGAATTCACAAATCTAGAAATAAAATGATAAACTTGAAACTCAAACAATTAAGATTTCTGCTATTAGAAATTAAAACTCCATTCAATTGATACAAAACATTAGCCTAAAATCCTAAGTTTTGCAGTAAATATGTTTTTAAATTTTTATTTTTATTTTTTGAGACAGTCTCACTACATAGCCCAAGATGGCCTCAAACTCACAACAATCCTCCTGCTTCAGCCTCCCATGTGCTGGGATTACAGGTGCATGCCTCCACACCCAGTGCATTTTTTGCTTTGTTTTGTTTTGTTAAGAAATCCAACACTTTATCGATTTTCCAGAGGTTCCAAGACTCAGTTTAGTTAAAACAAACAAACAAACAAACAACTTATGTTAATCAGTACTGTACCCTAACAATCTGGGTGTGCTGTCGTTCAACGGCAAGGTGTAGGGCAGTCTGCTGGTTGACGTTCTGAATATCCAGGTTTGCATTACCCTGAATGAGAACAAATTTTGTAAATGGTTAAATTTTGACAACAGTGAAGAACATGAAAATTATTCATAGGAATAAGTAACAAAGGACACTTCTGACCACTTTTTCCAAGTTGTGGCAACATTATCCCAACATGGTAGCTAGCAGGCATTGCTAGGGGACAGGGCAGCAAACTTTTAATTTTTTTTCTATTATGATGACCCTAAAAATGGTTCAAGGAAAAAGCACAGTACTGAGTTCAAACACAAGTCCTTCAATCCCCACTACAGAGCAATGGTGACCACTTCTTTGAACTATAAATATTTCTAAAAAGTTACTGGATTTTCATATTGGCCTTATTTTTACTTTAATGATCTGGTAAGTTGACTCCCTCTGTTGCATAATTCAGTTCCTTGTTCAAGGAAAAGAAACTACTTGATCTGAGAAAAAGGTGATGTTTCATTAGTACATACAAGCAGTTAGGAAAGAGAGAGTAGGAATTCCTCCCCAGGAGAGCCGAGGACAAGAAGAGAGCAGCTGGTGCCCAGGCACAGGGCAGAGAGGGCCCGAGGAGCAAAGCAACTGAATCCCATGCCAAGGAACCTTGGTTCACACTCTACCACTTACAAGCGCAGCGACTCTGGAAAGCTTTGCACCACTTCCCACCCATTCCTCAGTTCCCAAGTGTGGCACTTCCATCTACTCCACAGGGCTTATCTGAGGACTAGGGAAACTAAGGTCAAACTGTCTAGCATAATAGAAGAACATGACATTAAAAAAAGAGCTAAAAGGGCTGGGAGTTTGGCTCAGTGGCTTAAGCGCCTATCTGGCAGGCGTGAGGCTGTGAGTTCGATGCCCAGTGCCGCAAAAAAAAAAAAAAAAAAAGAAGAGCTAAAGATTCAAAAGATATACTCTTGTAAAAAGAGTAAACATGGGTGCTACATGTCTCTAATTCTAGTCACTCTAGAGGTTGAGACAAGAGGATCCCAAGCTAGAGGCCAGCCTGGGAAACTTAGCAAGACCATGTCTCAAAAAAGGACTGGGGAGACAGCTCAGAGGTAAAGTGCTTGCCTAGCATGCACAAGGTATTCTTAATAAATAAATAAATAAATAAATAAATAAATAATTGACCATGTGTAATCTTACCTGCATTTTCTATTCTTTTGATCTGCAAGATTATCTATACTGAAAATATTAAGGAATCTGTAATGAATCTACCAGAACTAATAATGAGTTTAACCAAAGTCACATGGTACATGGACAAAATATAAAAAACGATTGTATTTACATATACTAGCAATATATAATTGAAAACTGAAATGTAAAAACAATACAATTTACAAAAGCATCCAAAAAAAAGCAACCGACAGATAAATCTAATGTGGAAGAGCAAATTTCCAACAAACTTTTTAGTAGAAACTAATACACTCATTCTAAAACATGTATGGAGCACTTGGGAGGCTGAGGCAGAAGGATCATTGTGAGTTTGAGACCAACCTGGGCTACAAAGTGAGCACAAGGTCAGCCTGAACTGCATAGTGAGATCCTGCCTCAAAAAATAGGGTCAGGGATTTAGCTCAGTGGCTTAAGCGCCTGCCTGGCAGGCATGAGGTTGAGTTTGATCCCTGGTACAAAAAAAAAAAAAAAAAAAAAAAAAGTGTATGGAAATACAAAAGATCTAGACTTATTAAAGTAATTTTGAGAAAAAAGATAAACAGTAGGAGGTTTACTGTATCTGATTTCAAACTTAGTACAAAGCAACAATAAGCAAGGCAGTTTGGTGACCATGTAAGTCCAGACATTTAGACTTGAATAAAAAGGTAGTTTCAGGATCGGGGATTTAGCTCAGTGGCACAAGCACCTGCCTGGCAAGCGCAAGGTCAGGAGTTCGATTCCTGGCACCAAAAAAAAAAAAAAGGTTACCAGTGAGTAGTAATTTCAATAGGATAGGATTAAACTGGCAAGGGAAAAGGTAGTTTAGCTTATAAATTGTATCTTTAAATTTCTGTAATTTCAGATTGTGCATCTTATAACCTGGTACTTAGTTACACATAACATACGATTCACTAAATTACCCTGTTGTTTTACCTAAACCTAGATTGCTGGTTTCTTCAAGTAAGGAGCCACCAGATGATTCTTTGTTAACGTCAGTGCATCTTTATGACCCATGCTCCCTTTAGGCATTTAAAAGCTTCCTCACACATAGTAGTGGCGAACATCTTCCCTAATCCCAGTTGCAGTCTGCAGTCTAATCATACCACCTAAGATATGAACAGGGATGGTTCCTCATCCTGTGGTTGGTTGAACGCTACAACTACAATAACTCCAGCAGTTCTGAGAACTCTGTTAGTGAGGCCTATGCCATCAGCCCAACCCAAGAAGCCAGTGGAGAAGGAATGCTAAGAAACGAGGCATCTGCCCTCGTACACACCCTGACCCACCCAGCTCTCTACTGAAGAAGCAGTATGAGATAGCACGAGGCTTAAACTTACCCGACAACTTGACTGGCTAAGTCGTGGAGATGTCACCTTGGGTCTCTGGCCCCTTCCTCTTTGAGGCTGTTTCACTGCTCTACTTCCTGGCTGCCATGAGCTGAGCAGCCTTCCTCCCCCAGACTCTTCTGCCATGCCACTTCTGCCCTGGAGTCAGCTAACCACTGACTAAATCCTCTCACACCTTAAGCCAAAATTAAAACTCTCCTCAAGCTGTGGGTGTCAGGTATTGTGTCTCAGCAACAGGAAAGCTGACCAATACAGGCAGAAGACGTAACTAGCATTATATCCAAATTGTAGTTATCATGGGGTTTTATTGTAACACACTAACAGGCATTTGATGGGAAATTAACGAATATAAATATTCCCAAATTGCAGAACTCTTTTCCCTACCTGGTGCACTAACAGTTCAGCCACTTCCACATGGTTATTAAGGGCAGCCAGATGCAAGGCAGTGTAACCATCATCCTTCTTCTCATCCACAATCCATGGTCTTGGTAATTTTGAGAGCAACACACGCATTGCGCTGAAAGTCAGATTTGCATTATTTTATATTTACATTCTTTATATTTGATATTTTTATTATTTCTTTTAGAAAATTACATTCAAAAGAAACTTTTGAAATCAAGTGAAGACATGCTCTAAATAAATAAAATCATTACTTAAAACCAAAAAGAAATATAATTATTTCAATTCTCAAATGTATGGTTTTTTGGTATTTTGAGAGGTAAATAATCACTACTTTGAGAATAGACTCAAAAGAGAATGAAATTGTCACAAAGAAGAAACACTGTAGGAGAAAAAAACAAAGAGGAAAGGAATATATTCTAATCACAACACGATTTTGGCTTTGTGGAATCTTCATGGTTTAATTTCAACAGTATCTACTCAAAAAGTTAAGGAACACTCAGGTAACAACAAACTAAAGTAGGAAAAAGTGTGATATAATTTTACGTAGCTGACAGATTATCTTGAATGACTGATCTAAAATCTAATGTAAGCAATTTACCACTTTAGAACAAAATATATAAAATGGCAATTACAACTTAAATTTAAGAATGGATAACATTTCCAAAGCAATAAAAAAAAGTACACAGCAATATAGTATGTATCAAAGATTTAAAAGCACAAGAGAACAGGAGAACAATTTATTAAGATATCCTTGAAAAACTAAAGTAAAAAAAATTAGAGGCAACTGCTCTTAAGAAAAAGATTTTATAGCAGGTATGGTGGTGCTTGCCTGTAGTCCCAGCAGAAGGGAGGCAGAGGCAGGAGATCAGAAGTTCAAGCCCAGTCTGGGCTACACAGCAAGTTCAATCAAGACGCTGTCTCAAAGAGCAGGAGGGAGAGGACTATGTGGAAAACTCATAATGTAATGTGGGGGGTAAAACTCACTTAATATATATATATCCACTAATTGATTTTTTTCAAGACTGAGACCAGGGACAACTACACAGGTAAAGAGTGTTGGGATTTGGTAAACACAGCATTGAATACAAAGTGGAACACTGATACCTGTATCTACAACTATGTATGAATTTTGACATACATCCCTTCAAAGGGCAATATAAACAGAAAAAAAATTTCGAACATTGTGCCAACAGAATACAAAAGGGTAATAAACAGGTCATACTAAGATAATCTCCCTTAAATCACTACACGAGAGGGAAACAGGCTTTCCTCGTTCTTCTGGTCCTGCACTGCCTAAGGAAAGGAGCTGAAGAAGTCGAGTCCCTCAGAAGGAAGAGACCATGGCTCCCGGCTCTGCAGGCACTCAGCCAGGTACAGGTACACACTCTCCCCAGCCCTTGGTCCTCAGCTCTCCCCTGGCTTCTTGATTTACTTCCTTCTCCACTAGTACAATACATGTATAATTAAATGTCAGATCCAGGAAAGATGGTGACTCCAGGTGGTGCTAGAAAGTGACAAAAATTACCATCGATTCCAGATCACATCATACAAAGTAAACAAAATCCTAATACTAAAATGCAAAGTTCAGATTTTCACAGGGCAAGTTTGCATTTTAGAATCAATGCTAGTCACACTTATATAAATGTTATAAATCAACTCTCCATATCTATGGGTTTCACAGCTCAGAATTCAACTAACTGTAAACTGAAAAAGTCCTCGGGGGAAAAACTGCTCCTGTGCAGAATGTGTCCATCTTTCTGCCGTCATTCCCCAGAGGACACCATACAACTATTCACACAGCACTGGCAAGGTCACGGGCATTGTGAGTAACCCAGAGATGATTTTTTATTTGCTTGTTTTTTGAGACAAGGTCTCACTATGTAGCCCAGGCTGGCCTCGAACTCATAGATCCTCCCCTCTCAGCCTCCTGAGTGCTGAGATTGCAGGCGTGCACCATCGTGCTCGACTCCAGAGATGGTTTAAAGTACACAGGGATGTGCACAGCCTGGAAGCAAACACTGGCCCACTTCACAGAAGGACCTGTGCAGCTGCAGATTTGGTCATCAGGGGGGCCCTGAGCCACCTCCTCACAGATATGGGAGAAACCGCTGCACTGCGATCCCCTTCGCATTTCTGCGAGAATAAGAAACATGGGAATAAAAATGAATACTGAAAGAAATGTGGGATTACTTAGAACAAAAGCCTCATTTAAAACTAGTTAATTATATTAGTAATGTATTTTAAATAGAAATAATAATTTCTAGTTTTCTACAGAAAAAAGTGTTGTGTTGGGAAACGAGATTAATATATTAATCAATCGTTAAATACATAAAACATGCAGATAACCATTACGAAAAAAGGTCTGTAGAGAGATCCAGAAGTCTAACTGGGCTAAGAAGTCACCAGAGTGAAATTACAACAAAAAACCTGAAAATTACATGTCTTTGTCTGAAAAACAATTGATTAAAAAAGGAAAAAACAAAAGCAAAGTTCACATGAAGCCTGGAGAAAAAGGCTGTGTGTCAAGAATCACTCAGATCAGAAAGTTTCCCGAGAGCAGCCCAGTGCTCCTCCCTACAGCTGCCACCTCCATTACCTGTATACACCCCAGGAAAACTATCACAGGAGAAAGCTACTGATCATTTAAATCCTCCAACCGAGTTGCTCAGCAGTCAGTCTCCAGTTTTAATGTAGCTTCTCCTGTTTGTTCCCCCAGCACAGAAAAAAAATTATCTGTTGTGAGTCCTGCAATCCACTTAACAAGTCTTTGTCTGACTTACACATCAACCTCTTAATTAATGACAGCCATTCCAAGTTGTATTCCTGGACCTACACATCTGACACCTGAACCTTGGCCCTGAGAAGCCCTAACTATGCATTATCATCCCAAACATTCCAGCTCATCTCTCTAATTCCAACACCTATGCTGACTCACATCTACCACCAAAGCTTCAATAGAAAGCTCTCCATAAAGTATCATAAGGTTTCTGGTTGCATTAAATGAAACATGCATTTAATAATATTTTCGTTACAGGGCCTGAAACCCCTCGACATATCACAGCACCTCCCAGACTGCAGACATGGGGCCTGTGGAACAACTTTTCCCTCCCTCTCCTCTACCCTGAACCTTTTACGCTCTCACCATGGGATCAGCCATCCCAGGCAGAACCTAGAACCATCCCAGATACTTCTCTCTCTTCCCGCCTCCATATGTGATATGTCCTGCTGATTTTCCCTTCTAAAATTACCCTTCCCCCAGGGCGTCAACATCCTCTAGATAGGCCTCCCCTTCCTAACCATCCCATCACTACCATACAAATATGCCATCTCACGATGTTCTCAAATTCAAAATTATCAAATATTCATCTAGTAAAAAGACATCCTAAAAAGCAAACCTTTCTAAGACAGGTATCAAGGAAAATACTCTAAAATATACCTTTCCATCATCATGTACTTTTTAAACATAAGTCTATACTTAATACTGTCTAGAAATCAGTTATAGCAAGTCAACTCTTGGTTTACCAGTACAAGCTGTGAAAAAGTGCTGTAAACAGCCCCAATCAGAACTAATGCCAGGAATGGGGCATGGTGGTACATGCTTGTAATCCCAGCATTCTGGGAGGCTGAGGCAAGAGGATCCCAAGTTTGAGCTCAGCCTGGTAGCTCTGTGGGAAAGCTTGGGTTCAAGCAAGGTCAGTTATAAGCAGCCAAAAGTAAGCAGATTACTTTTTATTGGTATTGTTTTGCTCGTTCGTTCATTTATTCATTCACATGTTTATGCAGTGCTGAGGACCATTCATTCATTCATTCATGTTTAAGCAGTGCAAAGAATCAAACCTAGGCTTTGCACACACTAGGCAAAAGCTCTGCCACTGAAATACATCCCACACTCCATTTGTTTTTTGTGTTTTGGATTACTGAAATAGAGTTTCACTATGTAGTTCAGGCTGGCCTTGAACTTGTTTTGTAGCCCAGGCTGGTCTCAAACTCACAGTGATCCTCTTGCCTCAGCCTCCTGAGTATTAGGATTACAGGCATGTGCCACCACGCCTGGCTCATTTGTTTTTCAAATAAAATTTTGATTTCAGATTTACAGAAAATTAGTTTTTCTCTACTGCATACTATCAAAACACATTAACAACTCCCTAGACTCCCTTGGGCTATGACATCTCCTCAGATTTCCCTGTCTGTAATGACTGAGAGGTGTGGGGGAGGGACACCTATATAGCATGTTCCACAGGTAGGATTCACCTGTTTCCTCAGGATTATACCAGGGCTACAGGCTTCCAGACAACCACAGAGGTTAAAGTGCCCTTCCGTTGCGTCATTCCATGGAGTGGTCTACGTTTTCCCAAAAGTAAGACCTAAACAGAAATAAGCCCTAGCATAATTGTTCAGAATGCTCATAATAAAACTCTTGGTTTAGCCCCAAAATAAGCCTCAGTTAAGATCATCAGACAGATGACACAATTAGTACGTCCACTGCAACATACGGACATACTGAATTATAAAAATAATATTGATATACAATTAGATATAAATATTGACATTAATATTTAAAATAAATGATAATATAAATTATAACTAAATATTTATAAATACCCAAGCAGGCATCTTCGTTTTTTTTGGGGGGGGGTTGTTTTTTTTTTTTTGCAGCACCGGGGATCGAACTCACAGCTTCGCACCTGCCAGACAGCTGCTTACGCCACAAGCAGGCACCTTTGAACTAGAGGTTAAGGCCTATACAAACAAATGAACTGAAGACTTTCTGCTGAATGACCAATCAGAGTGCAGACGGAATACACTAATAACATGCACACTTGAAAACGGATGCAGCTGCGTCTAACCGGAATCTTCCTAACTCAGCACGTCATGTGTTGTAAAGGGCATAATAAATGCACTCGGATGAAATAGTTTTCTGAATTTTGGTGCCTGTAGTTTTTCGTGGCTTTTGTATGGATCATCATCCCTCACCATCAGGGTTTTTGCTGCCACTCGTCTCATAAGTCTTCAATGAACCCCTGATGTAACGGAGCTACACGAGGCCGTGCCTCGGGTGAAGAATTCATGGGGTAAAAATCAGCGACAAGTGGGTTGCCAATGTGCTATGAACAGGCAACATGGACAAGAAGTATTCACTTAAGGACAGCTCTCTTGCTGGGCATCAGACATTGGGACCAACGATTCTATAGGAAATGGAGTCACAAGAAATTCAGGTTATGCCAGAGAAATAGCTCAGTGGCACAGTGCCTGCCTGGAAAGCACAAGGTTGTGAGTTAGATTCCTGGTACATAAAAAAAAAAAAAAGAAAAGAAAAGAAATTCAGGCTGAAATTTGGGGTTTGCAGAGTTATGACAATGTTCCAGAAGATGACAACATGACTGTATTAAATACATTTTGTACATGAAAAAAATAAAGACATCCCCCAAAAATATGTCCCATAGTGTCTTTTGGAGGAAAATTAATGTAAGACTGGGTCTTAGCCTGACATGGTGGTGCATGCCTTTAATCCCAGGACTCAGGAGGCTGAGGCAGGAGGATCACTGTGAGTTCGAGACCAGTCTGGACTACAAAGTGAGCTGAAGGCCAGCCTAAACTGCATAGTGAGACCCTGTCTCAATAAAATAGGGTCAGTGATTTAGCTCAATGGCTTAAGTGCCTGCCTGGCAGGTGCAAGGTTGTGAGTTCGATCTCTGGTGCCGAAAAAAAAAAAAAAAAAAAAAAAGGAAAAGAAAAAGAAAAAAGACTAGGCCTCATTTGCTGGAAAATACAGTACTGGCCCTCAGGTTGCCTTGCTCACCCAGCTGAACTGATCTGTCAGGTGACTCCGCTGCACTTTCTCTCTCTTCCCCATTTTTCTACCACAGTCTTAGCAAGGAAGTCACTTTGCTCAGCCCACACTTAAGGAGTGGGCAGTTCCCAAGAGCAGAGCACTAACATAGATATTCCAAATTCCACAGTGGAGATTTGGGGAAGATCAATCACTTCAGTCTCTGCTTAGACATCATAACCCTTTTGTCTTGATTAGAAGTTGCTGGCCCTTTCCCAGAAAAAAACAATACATGAATAACACAGGCTCAAGGAAAGAGCCTGTCTTTGGGCCCAGGCTGCAAGGTGAGTCAGGGAACGTGAGGCCAAAGCCGCCCTGGCCACGGCAGCATCCTGGAAGGACAGCAGCTCAGAACAGCTGCCTGCTTTCTCTGTGGGACAGGCAATCTCAGGAACACACAGGAAACCGAGCAGGGCAGCTCCAGGCTGCCAATTAAGAGGACAGACTGCTGTTATGCTGCAGGCAGTGAGGCCCAGGGTGTACCTAGGACACAGGTGTGACTAGCTCTTGGTAAGTCACCAATCTCACCATGCCAGACTCTCTTACCTGTGGGGGGTATGAGATTTGGTAACATTTTCCTTAATGATCAAAACATGGTTCTTAATTTTTCAACTGGTTGTTTTCTAAGAGGGTAAGGGCATGGATGTTTTAAAGATAAGATCTTACTACCAGTTAAGCAGGCATTTGTGAATTGTGCCAGAGAAGTATTAAGTTCCAGAACAACTAAGAGCGGTGCCTAGCATAATCCTTGGCACATGGTAGTTTTTAAATGCTTGCTGAACGATGAACAACTGAGTTCTAAGAAGTACAGGGGACAAGCAGCTGTCTACATTGGTATGCAGTATACAAATGGCACTGGATCAATTTTAGAGGTTGCTGGGCTGTCTCTAATGTCTCTTTCTTCAGAGAGAGGCAATGTTTTTCCCAACAAACCCACAATAGCAATTAACTGTGGGGGCCTTACATATTAAAATTAATGTAAAAAAAAGACACTAGGATAGCACTGTGGCACATACATGTTCAATAAATGCTTGTTCAGTTAACCAGCACTATCTCAAATAATAGGTAAAGCAGGTCATCCAAAATTCAGAAAGGAACTTTAGAAAGTTGATCAGTCGCAGGTTGTTCTTTTGGACATGCTAAAAACAGGTATCCCCACAACTTGAACGTTTTTTGTTCAGAAAGATACACTTGCATATGGAGGTCAGAGTTTTATTGAATGGAAAGAATACAGACACAAATGAAGGAATGGTCATCTTTCTGAACATGCTAAGGCAAGGACATAGTGACATGCTGTGTATTCGTGCTGGATCGTTGGGTCCCGGAGAGTAGAAGTTGTCTAACTCATTTCACTGTTACACACCAGAGCCTCAGCAAGGCACAGAAGTAAAGAGCTCCCAATTTGGACCCAAGCTATGAGGGTCTGGCTCCAGCCAAAACAAGTGCTTTGAAATTTAAGCAGATTATTTACCTGCTATGCCTCAGTTTCCTCATCAATAAAACATGAAAAGAATCAAAAATTGTATCTGAGTTTTAATGAAAACTACATGAGTTAATATTTGCAAACAGGGCTTAGAAGAGTGGCCAGCATATAATACATTATACAGGTGTTTACTTAAGAAAATATTTTCATTTCTCCAGAAGAGCAAAAGTAGGATAATTTAAGAACCAGAAAATTAACCTGCTTTACATTCTGAGATTTGTCATCTCATAATGGAAGCAAAATGATTTCAGTATCTACGAAAGCTGGTTGTTTAAAACTGCCAAATATCTACAGAAGCCTTCCTTCTGTCACTATTTTAAAACAGCCATACAAAAAGTTAAACTAGTAGGATATTAAGTGCTGAAGACAAAAACCATGTCAAGGACAAACTTCTCCTATAGGAGAATAAGCTCTGGAAACTGGTAATAGTTTTCTTGATTCTTAATCAATACTTAAGAGTATACTGGAGTTAAGAATAAGGTATGGTTAATTTCTCTTGGACATTTTTAGGTTTGTGAGATTTTAAGTTATATTTACATAGATTTATTGAATTTTGCTTTAATACTGCTTTTTCCTCAAAGTAAATTTCTATATTAAAGTTTATTGTGAGTATGCAATTAAAATTTAGAAATATTTTTGAGATACACAGTATATGATGTAGCACACTTACAGACAGGTTAGTAATTATTTTAAGCTGAGGCAAAATGTGCAATGATCAAAAATTAGGAAGCCATGGTAATGTAGAAAAAAGGAAAAAGAAATGTCACATTTGAATGAAGAATTTAATTCATATTAGAACTAAGTTCATAATACAATGAATTTTAGCACTCCCACACGGTATTTAGTTTCAATACAAAAAACGTGATTACTCAAATGCACTCTGTATCATGTTTTCCACTAAGCACTATTAAACTACTTAACACTGACACTGAACTGAAAGCTTTACGGAGCATTTCCAATGCTTCATTTATATGCCACTCTTCTTAGTCAATGGCTTCTCTCTACCACAAACATACAGGTTCTACTTACCTTTTCTATAAATTTTCCATTCAAATATTATTTAACAAATTTTAAACGTGTGGATAGCAATAACCAGCCCTAAATATAACCCCATAAAATCCCTTCAGGCCTTCAGCCATGAAACACATCGCCATCCATAGTATCTCTGCCAACAACAACAACAAAAAAAATCAGGTTATGAAATACGTTTTGGCAGCAGAGGAATTTCACTGTTCCATATCTGTCTAAAGACTATCTTGCTACTAGCCGGGATAATTTCTTTCCTCTTTCCTTTTTTCTCTGTAGTGCTGCTAAGTATAGTGACAGCCGTATGAGGCTTTCCTAGTCTCAGCGCCAGCTCAGTGAAAATTTGGGAAATGTAAGTGGAAATATGAGAGACCGCTTTATTTGGCAGTACTTTAAAAAAAAAAAAAAAAGGGCAGGACAAATGGCAAAGCAGTGTTTGGACCACAGGATGAACAATCAATAGGCAGAAAGCAAGATAGAGGCTTCCTCTGCTTTTGGATCGACAATCGACAGCTGAGAGACTATTTTTTGCTATGGTTGACTAAATATGGTCAGGGAAGAGAGAGGCACAAGAGAGCCTGTTTGCCTGGGAGTGCATGTTTCAAATGCTTAGCTGCCTATAAAGCTGTAACAGTGTGGCCTGTGGTCACTGAGGAAAGAATATAAGTTGGCCTTTGTAGTGACCATGTGGAAGTCCCATCCTCGCTTGCAGACCTGACCTCGGGATATGACAAGGCAGATCTACCATTTAATCCTGGAAACTCAAAAACAAAAAACTCAAAGCAAGAAAGACGCAGAATATTTCCTGAGGAGTCAGAAGAACTCAATGTATTCTGGTGGGCAAAGGAAAACAGGGTGAATGTTTGGCTGCTTGGAGGGGGAGTAAGGTGTGCTTTGGGTTGGTTTGTTTCAGGGTTGTTTGTTTGTTTTGGTCTTTTTTAGATTATAAAATTAACTTCCTCTGCAATTTTTTTCCCCTCTTCTGAAGCATTTCATCTGACACATAAGTAGATACATTTTCGTGGTCTTTGTAGCAACATTCCTTAGTGACTTAACTTTCTCTACGGATCTGCAATAACTGGTATATGACATTCCAAATCAAATGACCAGTGTTGGTTCAAATTTATTGTAGGGTTTTTTTTTTTTTTCTTTTTCTTTAGGAGAGGGAGAGAAAAGTAGCTTATTTGTTTTTGTTTGCTTGTCTTTCAAAGATATCTTAAAAGGCGGGGTTGTGTGTTCACTGACAGCCCTCCCTTACCCAACCCGGCTCAGGAGAGAAGTGCTGAATCAGCGAGGAGTGCGCAGGGCTGAGAGGAGATGGCTGCTGCGTGTGACTCTCTAGGTCACTGCCTGTCCTGCTGCTGGCCCTGTGTGACACTAGTCTGACAGGTAACGCACTGCATGGCCTGTGCTTTCAATGGTACTGAGGACTTTCTGCATGCTTACTTAGTGTCCCTTGACTCCATATGTGTTTTGGGCAGAGCCTAATTTCACAGTACAAATTGACAGTTTGGGGAGTGTAAAAAAGGAATGTTGTTCAAATATTTTCGTAACAGGTAACTCAATCTCAAAATGTAAATCTCTTACTGTTGATTACATTTTTAAAGATTTAGCCTTTATTGTTTCAGATGAAATGGTTTTGCATCACCAGGAAATCTGTATCCTTCACTCCCACCAAGCATGCTATCTTCTAAAAACTGTATTTCAACATTTAGTCAGCCAAGCAACTTGGCAGACTATAAAGTACTCTTTAATGCTCACTATTAATCAACTGAGAGACGCGCAGTGTGACCGCGACCGCACCACCGACAGCTGCGTGCGCGCCCGGCGGAGCAGATTCGCTCCAATGAGCTGCGCTCGCTTGCCGGGACTCCACTCCCCCGCTTGCTCTCGGCCTCCCCTGCCTCCTTTGCCGAATCTGAACTCCAGGTTTTCTTTTTAATTAACCCATTACTATCACAATAATTAAAAAGCTACTCACCAACTATAATTTTTTGTCATGCTGCATGATTGTGCTAAAAACCCAGGTGCTGCTCACAGGCTGCAATCTTTTAGTCCTTTTAGATGAGACCCTGGAAAAGCGGACTGGGTAGTTCTGCTTTATTTTGAAAGATTTTAAAGATCAAAAGAACAAAGCTCACTAACATTCAATATATAGACATCTATTTGAATTTGTATTCAAACAGAAGCACAGAAATATAAAATTTAAGTAAGGAACTAATAAAGACAGAAACAACGAAGTTTTCAAATGATCATGAGTTCTTATCTGGGACCTAAAAAAAGGAACTAAGGAAAAATTCACTATTTAAAAAAAATTCCTTTCACTCACATGCTGAAATCGCCTGGGTTTTCTCCTTACTGTTTCAACTGTAGTCAGTTCCAGAAGTACTAACTGATTTAAGTTTTGAATGAGGTATCGGTTTGCAAAAAAATTTTTTGAACTACTATCTACTTGTAGGATCTAGTGACAATAAAAGAAAAGAAAGAAGCGTCTCTCTCTGAAGACTATGACGGAGCTGCTGTTACCAATTTCTGAAACACACGGCAAATCTCCACTGATTCTATGAATCTCCTGCAAAAAAGAACCACACTAGGACAAAGTTCAACAGAAAACTGGTGGAATGTTTACAAATGTCCATGTCCATCGAGAACAAGGAGCCCTAAATGGCATTACAGCCTGATCAGGTAAACTGGCTATAAAGTGTAGTCTCTAATAAATTAGCCTCTGCAAATGATCCACCAGTGCTCTGCAGCAGTGGGCTAAACAGTAACAAATACATTATTTATCTTACAAGTGTTCACAGCTAGCTACTTCCTAATACCTACTCAGAGCACATACTTCTTTATGTACCCATATGAACATACAATGCTATGGAATGTAAAGAAGTATGTATTTTTGGTAGGTAACGAGCTACCTCGAGCAACTAAACTGCAGCTAAAAGCAGCCCTTGCTTCTCTTCTATGTGAATGACCTTCGTGTGGTAATAAGCCTAATATCCTGAGGGTGACCTCTAGCAACAATAACACACACACACACACACACACACACACACATACACACATACACACACAATCCTTACTGCTTACAGATCGAAACTCAGTATCCTTAGGACTTATTTATACTTAGTGAAGGAAAAATCCTACTGAAGTAGATTCAAATTATCACGGAAGTCTTTTTAATGCACTTAAGTTTAAAACATAATGCCTTCTACCTTGAGTATTCACATGATTAAAATTTGATAAGAGGAAAAAATAGTACTAGCACAAAAGAGTAAGAGATACACATAATTTATTTTCTTCACAATGTGATCGTAACTCAAGTATACATCAACTGATTGGGGAAGAAAAATAAGATACAAGAAAAGCTGGCTCCAAGCCAGATACGGCGGCACATACCTATAACCTCTGCACTCTGGAAGGCTGAGGCAAAGAGTTTCCAAGTTGGAACCAGCCTGGGCAACTCAGGAACTCAAGAGATCCTCTTTCAAAATTTAAAAATATTTAAAAGCGCTGAAGATGCAGCTGAGTGCAAAGGGCCTCAGTTCAAACTGCAGTACCGCCCCAAAAAAGATTAACTTCACTCACATTTAACAGCTATTCTTCACATCTAGTAAGCTTATAATTATCAAAATTAGAAGAATTTCAGATTATATTATCTGAATTTGCTTCCTCCAGGGAGAATATATAAAATGAAAACATGATAGTCAAGAATCAACTTATACACATAGAATACACATAGTACCATTTTTATTGGTACTGTACTATGCAATTATAATTGTTTTACAGATATAACAGATTCACTGTACTATGCTAGGAATATTAAAAATAAAGATTTTATATAATCTATTATATACATGTATGAAAATCATAAGCCAGGCCAGGTGGTACATGCCTGTAATTCTCAGCACTCTGGAACACAGAGGTGGAGAACTGCAAAGTCAAGCCTAGACCCAGTGAGACCCTATGTCAAAAAATAAAAACTCGGCTAGAGAAAGAGTTCAGGGCCAAGAGCCTGGGTTCAATTCCCAGTAAGAAGGAAGGAAGGAAGGTAATTTTTTAAAAGTTCTTAACAACAATCATTAAGCAATATGTATTTCAAGCAACTATAGTATTACAAAGAAAATACTAGTATTTGTATATTCTTATTTCTTACTAAAAGTTGTTTCAGTAATATTTTATAAAAAACACAATAACATTTTAAACTTTGGTATTAAAAGCTGAATGGAAATAACAAGTTTAACTACTGTTAATTTTCTGTTTAATAAGACCATTAATAAATGACTTTCATTTTATCAGATTATATTGGAGAAAATTATGAAGTAGTATATTATTGCACATTTACTGGAAATTATAAGAAGTATGATTTTTAAATTCTACGTTTCAAAGAAAATAGTCCAAATCTTAACTCACTTAAGTGTAGCCCTCTGATCATCTACCAAAAAGAATGCCAATACTTCAGGTTCCACTTGTTACCTTTACCTGTACATGTCTTAAATACCAAAAACTAAAAAAATATGCTTCCAAAGCACAAGTTGTTCTATAAAACTACTCGAAGGGTATTACTCTTCTCATACTTTGTAATAAACAATTACATTAGTTATTTTACTAATAAGTGTAAGTTTTAATAATTGTTTTTAAACATTACAGCAATTAAGAATTTCTTTGCTAAGAGTATATAATCCTTAAAAAATAATGTTATGTATTTATCAAGTCAAATTATGAATTGTGGTTCTTACTACTTTAACTTAACACATCTAAGAGTATTTTCAATCACTCTAAAATGTCACATCTATCACTTAGATCAGCTGTTCATTTTTAACTGAGTACATGTTAAACTCTGGACATCTGCTGACACTGGTGTAACTCAAACATTTCAACTGTCTCCCTGACAGGGATAACAGATGCTGACATTATCAAATGCTGTACTATTTTTTTCCCATGGCCTCTCCTTGCCCCGATATGGCCAGTATATGAAACTGAACTGCTATCCAAAAGCACACTTGAGCAACTGGATCTGCTAAATGGCTCCCATATAACTAGTAAAAATAGAAGCCGGTGTTATTGCTATCTTCAGAACTTAAGTTCATGCAATGTAACACCTGTTTCACTTCTACTAGAATGATGGAAAGAACTATAGATACATTAATTTTACCAGCAGCCAGACACTTAACAACCGACAGACACAGAAATACACTTAATGTAAGAACTGTTTGCACATTGCCCAAATTACTGTTGACTCTCTCCCAGTTTAGTTCAGAATAGTTCACTCAACATTCTACTTCATCTTACTTTGTAAACAAATAGTAATTTATCAGACCTGTATTTTCTGCAAGTATTTTTCAGAAGACATTCCTCTCCTTATATCAAAAACAACAGCAAAACCACACTGTACCAAAAACTTACACTACCAATTTTTAAGTACGTGGTAAATTTCAATACTAAAAATTCATGGATTATAGCTAACCACAAGTCAATGCACAATTAAGCTATTAATAAGAAGTAACCAGACAATCTGTACCCAAAATGACAGTGAATTTAGTCAAGGAAACAGACCTTTAAAGAGTTAAATCACTGACCAATGATTAGCAACCTTACATGAGCAACAACAAAGAAACATAAGCTGGCATACATGGTAGTTCCTCACAACACAAGTCCAAACAGTATACTGAATACATGTGTGATCTATTTATAACCCAAAGGGCAGAGGTAGTTTCTTAAGGCCATTCATATTCCTCCACCCACTGTCAGCAACTTGCTATAAGCCCTCAACTATAACACTAAAAAAAAAGCAGTGATAGTGGAAATGTGTGGCCAATATCACTCTTCCCAACTACTAGCTGAACAGTTCACTACCTAGAAGTAAATAGAAAACATTACTCTGAAACTGTTACGGTCTACTTTTTCTTATAAATGCTGTTGGGTTTGAAGCAAGCTATTGTTTGCATTTAAGAATTAATCAAAACTGTTGAAAACGAAGACATGCACTGACAATGTGTTAAAAGGAAGACTTCTCAGTTGTTACGAGTAGGAAAAGTGCCATCAAGACAGAAATTTTATTCAGTAACTGAAGCACTGATCATGAGAATTTCTAACACTCATCGATAGTCCATAACTGTATTTTTACAAACGAAAAACACTGACTTGTTCTGGATCCCAAACCACTGCAATGCTTTGCTAAAGCTGGTAAAATGGAACCAAATCGCCTCTTCAATGGATTTGGTCCCCTTCAACCAGCTGTAGCTATGCATTGATTACCACAGGAGAGCCAGCCAGCACTTTCATTTATGAATATCAATTACATGTCAACTAATTTCAACTTACTTAAGTTATTCAGACTGTGGCTAAAACCAAATAACTTGTTACTGTTTTACTTGGAAGAACTAAAGTGGTTAAAGACATTTATAAAAAATTTTATGAAAACTGTGTGGATAATCCAACTTATGAATTTCAAATAAAGTAATCTACTCATTTATGGTCTCTTGGTATTAAATTTCTTATTCTTCAGAAAAGACTAATGAAAAGTAGACTATGCTTTATAAAAAAAATTCTTCCTTCAGCAGAAGGGACTCTCTGGGATGTCCACCTAAAATGTGAAAATGAGGGGACTGTCTCAGCACAGACCACATGGACACGCCTTGTATTTCTATATACCTTTATATTGCTATAAAGTACACTATTACACAAAATGATACTCTAGAAATATCAAGTCACTGTCTTCCATGGGATAGCCTTTGATTTTACCACTATATCCCCAAATGTTAGCAGGAAAGCTGAAAAAAGGAGGTAATACTACAGAATACCAGAGACTTAAACAATGGGCATCTAGTTCTAAGTTCTACTAACTCTGAACCAAAGGTCTTTAATGCTAAAGAAAATGTTAAGTGTCACAACTTTTTACTCATAAGAATATTTTAATGCTTCCTCCTTATTTCCTCAGTCTATTGCTCTCTGCCTTCTTTGTCCTTTACAAAAATCACACGTGTGCACACACATACCTGTCTCTCAGGAGAAAAAACTGAAATGAAAAATAGTGAATGGTACAAGGTACATGGTGTTTGAGTAGATGCATGAGCAGAGATAACAGACATACTGTATCATCATGCAACAGAGTCTCAGTTAATTTTTGTTCAGTACCCAGCATTTCAAAATTATAAAAGGGAAAAACTGAACACCAAGACAGGCTCCGGATCACCAAATCTCCTACATTCAACATCACTTACCAAATCACATTCCAGACCTGAGAGAGTTAAATCAAGATGCTGTAATATTCTAGAGGAAAAAATGAGTTGCTCATAGATTTTGTAAGATTTACCGTGTGTCTTTATGGGAATAAATAAATGAGTTAAGCAATCATCTTAGTACTAACTTGAAAACACAGCATCACGGCACAGTTCAACTCATATTTTGCTATTCCTTTTAACATTCAATTTATAGTAAAGAAAAAATTATAAATACTGAAATATAATGTAATTTACAATATTGTCATTATGGCCAAAAGGCCTATCTCTCAAGTTGGCCGGCTCTGCGGAGCACCTGCTGAAGATGGGCACCAGCCTGCAGGGAGCTCTGAAAGCCCCAGAGCAGCTCCTCGGGCAGCATGCTGCTGTCTCAACTGTGCCCGAGGGGCTGCCGACTCAGGAACCCAGACATTTAGGTCTTACTTTTATAAGCAGAAATCATTTCTGCTCTTGACTTAAATCCCAATTTTTACCAGTACAGAATAAGAGAAGATAATATGGCTAAACACTATAGGCATGTAGTTCATCAATACACAGCTTGCCTAGGCCCTCAGTTCCATCCCCAGCATTGCCAAAATTGTAAAAATAAACATCAAATATCAGAATATATATATATATATATATACACCATATTCTCAGTTTAAAATTTTTAAAAAACAAGCCACTACATTAAAATATGTACCTATTCTAAACTACTACAAACTTTACGACCCAAGAACAGTGTTTCATAACAAAACTTATATTCTAAAAGAAAAGAAACAGCTTTATTCCATTTTCTCTCAATGTCTTTATTTCAGTTACTGTCAGATGATGAGGAAAGACCATAATCAGCTTTGTAATCTAGGATTTATCCAGATCCAAACAAACCTTTGACATCTAGATTTCAAAGTATGTTGTTCAAAAACATAGGACAGCTTAGACAGATTGAAAAGACCAAGATACAGCCTTTTCTTTTAGAAAAGCAAATCAATAATTATTAACACTACTGGTTTACTGACCCATTGCTGAAAAACTGTTATTGTTAACTAAAACCTAAGCCAAGGAATAGAACGGTTCTTAAATCCTACATGTACCCTTGCAGATTTTAGAAATTTTTCTCACTTTTTTTTAACCTTCGAACTTTTATTACACACCCAGTATAAACAATGTCTCTAAATAAAGAGCTGCTATCCATTTCAATTTACAATCATTACATGCACAAAGCTAATGAAAAGCTATGAAGTAAACAGCTTCAACTGCAGTTAAGTTCAGAAAATTGTATTAACTTCTTTCTCTCCATTCCTCTTCCTGAATTTTAAAAAAATGGCAATATGAGGCAAACAAAATTGTCTGTTCCCAACAAAAATGGCCTGAAAATGTTGGGCAGGCAGGAAACTTTGAGTAATGAAAGAGATACACTTTAGAACACTGAGACACAATTCCTTGAGATTTTAAACCTGTTGTTGTGAATACAAGACAACTATCTCGTATGTTAAGTCAATAGATGTCTTATGAAGCAAAGATTCCCTGATCAAGTAAGATTAAAATATGATTATTCTCGTATTCTGAGTTAACTCCACTAACCCCACCACCACCACCACCACCCCTGGTGGTACTGGAGATTGAACCAGGATTGTCACATTGAACTACATTCCTAGTGCTTATCCCGCTTAATTGCTAAATTGCCTAGGTTGGCCTTCAATTTGAGACCCTCTTGCCTCAGCTGAGGATCCTGGATTATAGGATGCTGGGATTACAGACATATGCCATCTCACCTGGCTCCAAGCTCATCTTTACTGAAGGCCCTCTCAGAATCTTTAGTATGCTAATGTACACTGTGAATTCTCAGCCCAGGATAGTATACAGCTTTTCCCAAATTTACTTAATATGGAACCATTTTTCTCCCAGAATATCTAAAGAAACTAATGTTCAACAGAACAGAATACAGAAAATGATCTATTCCAAACAAGCTGCACCAGTTCCTCTGCTATCATCACAAATCTCTACCCCTTGACTCAAGGCATCAAACTTTCTCTCACATTCTTAACCATAATAAATGGATGAAATTATAAGCAAATAGATTATATTTGCAATGTTGCAAGTAATTTACTGTAGAAAAATATACATTCTAATAAAGAAAAAACTCAATAACTGCTAAAATTACTACATGAAACACAGTAAAATCAACTGCAATTAAAATGGACTATAATGAAGTCCAATAGTTAAGCCATGTATACTACATATAATGGCAGTATAAAATTGCTCATTTGAACTCCTAAGTTTCTGAAAACAATTACTTCCGTAACTAGTCATGTAATACACATGAAGTTTCATTGTTCTTATTGTCAAATTATTGTTTCCCATACTCAGAGCACTCACTGAGGGGGATTACACAGATAAATATAAACACCCACAAACGTCATGTAAAGAATGTACACAGTAACAGAGAGAATGGAAAAAAGGGAGGAAAGTGTGGTCATATTCTAGGACAGAACAGCAATGTAGCTGAAGGGTGGGCGAGGGGGGGCAGAGGAAGTGTAATTAGCGGGAGATGAAGTTAACTGGCTAAGGATGGATCTAAAACTGGCTCAGGTGCCAGGGGTGCAGCTCAGTGGCCCGGCACCTGCCTGGCAAATACAAGGTCCCGAGCTTGATTCCCAGTACCCAAAAAAAAAAAAAAAAACTAGTTCAAATGACAAGTCAAGATGTGTAAATTTTACTACAGACATAAACAACTGAAAATTTGGGAACAGAGAGGAATTTTTATGAGAATTACATGACAATTAAGTCAGGAAGAATAATTAGAAAGACACTGTAATAATTAAGGTAAAAATGGTGAGAACTGTCAGCAATAACAGGAATAGAAAGAATGGGGCAGACTGGAAAGACTAGCAGAATAAATTGAATTTTAAAAGGACCTGCGGTTGAAATTAGTCAAAGAGCAAAGATAACCAAAAGCAATGACACACCAAGAGGAAAGACGCACTGATTCTCCTTCTGAGTTAATTACTCACTGTCCAGGAGTCTCACTTCACTTACAGACCACAAAGCATACACAGCACTATGAAGGGCATAAGAGTTCTGACTCTCAACTCACACAGAACTTGCTCAAGGTCCAGGTGTTTCCCTAATCAGCTACACAATCCTGATTCAGTAAATTCATCTTGACAAGCCTCATCCTCTTCACCTGTAAGATGAACACCTTAACCCACGCCCCAAAAGCTGCTGAAAGGGCTGGCAATGTGGCTCAGGGCAGGTCCCTGGCTGAGCGTGCCCAAGGTCCGAGACAGATCTGCAGCGGGGATGAGGGTGGGGGATAACATTCAAAGGACTGAGTGACATAATGCTAGAAAAGCACTCAGCAGAGGACTGGCATTTGCCAAGTACTATCACTGAAATAATTAGCTTCTATTTGAAAAGGCTCAGGACACATAATACTGTTGTCTCCTTCACAGTACAAAAGCATGAAGTATTCAAATTTCATAATTTTAAAAGATTTAAGACATGAAATACAGTTGTTCATCACATAATACATATTATATGCAAACTGTCATGGGTACCAACAAGCAACGGCACTGTCTTTTGTTTTCTGTGATCACCCTCTAGTGGTGGTCCTAAGAAGCTATAAATACATACAAACATACTATACATACAAACAAAAAAGAACCAAAGATTAAAAATTCAGGATACAAGAAATTCAAAATAAACATTAGCATGAACATTTTCCTCAGTCAAGATACAGACACTTAATTGGACACATATGTTTAAATACTGCATTGTTTCTCTTGTGTGAGAAACTGAAAGCTTAAATAGGGACCAAAACAGATGAGACAGATATTGGAAATTAGGAAGAAAATATTCAGATGGAAGGGGAACAAGGGTGGGAGGGAACAGGGAAAAAAATGGAAGTGAAGTTTTTGTAAATGTGGAGGGGAGAGGAGGAGAATGCGGAATAATCAAAGTATGTTATGTGCCCAGGCATGGTGGCACATGCCTATAACACCAGCACTCAGGAGGCTGAGGCAGGAGGGGTTGTTGTGAGTTTGAGAGCAGCCATGGTTAAAAAGTGAGGTCAAAGTCAGCCTGAACTGCATAGCAAGACCCTGTCTCAAAAAGACAAAAAAAAAAAAAAAAAAAGATACGTTATGTCCAGGTACAAACTCCCATAACGAATGTGATCATTATGTTTATCCCAAAAGTGTATCAACAAAATTAATTTTTTTAAAAAGACAAATGCACTTGATTCAACTAGAGACAAGGTAACTAAAGCAGAATTTCCTAGAGTACACCTTAAAACATGCTGTTCCAAAAATGAGTCCATGAAAATCTCAAACCTACACAAACAAAAGCACTTCCTCTTCTGGGAGAGTGGCCCTCACAGATCCTCTCTGAGTCTGTGACTTTGTGGGACACTTCCTGAGACTCCAGCCAGCACACCCTCTCCCAGGGCAGCACCCGCACTGCCGCAGTAACTAGGCGCACTACACTGAAAGTTCATAGAATTGATTATAGTATTAATAAGGAATTAGGTAAATTTTATGTTTATTTAGCCACAGGGTTTTTTAATTACTATGCAAATAGATAACGTGAATTAGAATATAGCCTGAGAATGATTCTAAAGAAACAAAAATCTCAAAATGGAACACAGTTTAAATCATTAGACATAAGCCAGTATTCCTATATTCCTAACATTTACTATATAAACAGTCACTTCATAATACTTACATTATAAAACTATCTACTGAACAATGTCATAGCCCCCACAGACTTTAAGCAGCCACCACAGGGCAGCATTTCTCCCCGCACCCAGTGCTGGTGACCAGCGGCGTCTTACCTGGGATTTCCCCGCAGTGCAGCGTGATGCAGGGCATTGAACCCATTGTTGTTTGTGATGGTGACGTCTGCGCCTGCTTCCAGGAGGACGGCGAGGATGTCATCACGCTTCTTGCTGATGGCATCATGAAGAGGGGTGTCACCTTCTGAGTCCTTTTTTTAAGTTTAAAGAGATTCTTGTTAGTTCTCCTTCAATTCAATCATCACACCTAGTCATAATATGAACTACTAAACAAATACAGGCCATATTCAACAGTGTATGATCAATAAGTGATTGTGCTCTGTCATATAAAATACAAAAATGTAGGCAAGAAACGTTAACTACACTAAAAATCATCCCCTTAACTGCTGTACCCCAAAATTCTCCTCTAAGTCTACACCAATCTCAGGTCCCCTAACAATGAGTTACAACTCAAGTGGTTTCTAACACTAGCTACACATTAGAATGTGCTGTAGAGCTCTTAAAAATCCGAGCACCACCAGGTGTGGTTGTGCATGCCTATAACACCAGCTACTCCAGAGGCTGAGGCAGGACAACTGTGAGTCAGAGGTCCACACAGGCAACTTAGCAAGACTCTGTCTCAAAATAAAAAGGGGTTGAGATATAGCTCTGCCCTCCCTGCATTCAATGAGTACCATTTCCCCAAAACCAAACGAGACAAAACAATGGTGATGCCGGGACTGTTCTCCAAACCAACTAAGTCTCTCTGGGCAAGCACTAACCATCCATAGTCTTTCAGGGCTCCCCAGATAAACACATAATGTAGTCACAGGTAAAAATCATTAACCTAAGAGTTTTCCAAGGGCAGGAAAGTCACTTAGTTCAAAGTAGAAAAAAACATGAAAATTTAGGAGTTTCAGCCAACCTTTCCGCAAGCCGGTTTTTACAGTAATCAACTGATTTAGCAATCAGCTTCTACTCAGCCATCTACATCAATAAGCAATTCAGACCTTACTTAATAGTTTCACAAATTCTCAGAAAAGTCATATGCAGCCTATCCTACGACACATACCACGGTTGCCAAATTCAGCTTGCCACCTGTTTTTATAAATTAAGTTCCACCGAAACACAGCTGTGCTCATTCACAGATGTGTACCTGTGGCCGCCTCCCTCTGCCATGGCAAAGCTGCACAGCCAAGACTGAAGGACACGAACACTTATAGCACTGTCTGGCCCTACAGAACATGACTGCCCATCACAAGCGTGCATTCATCCACCGATACAAGGAATTCCTAGTCGACTTCAACCCAACCGTCTACCTGCTACCCGCCTGAAAGTAGTGGCATTAAAACCATGCCCCCGTGTCATGAGGAGAGCTCTCGCCAGGAGCAGACGCTTGTCCAGGTCCCAGGTCCCGGTGGCCTCAGGTCCTCCCAAGGACTGCTCCGGGCCTCTGGCACCACTCGCAGCAACCTTCCTCTACCTCAGGCCCAGCTTACACTCCCAACTCGTAACCTGGCCTCTCAGCCCAGACAGAAAGACCGACAAAGAAAACCCTCTCCCTCAGAAGACTACCACCCCCTTCTTCACCCTTCGATTCTGTCACCCACTGACAAGGCAATGTCCTCTAACGAAGTGGCTCCAAAATTGTTGCACTGTGGAAAATTATTGTTCAGTAACCACCTAGGGAACAGTCTCCTATTCCTTCAGTTCTAAAACCCTTCCTCTACTACCCCCGCTCCTCTTCATTACTTCTTTGGGATCTGTGAATTCTCTGGCTGCTGTGAATTATCTAAACTACAAACAGATTAATCTTAATAATCCTCCATCTTGAAGTGTTAAGAGTCCAATTTAAACGAGGTATTTTTCATGTGTTAAAATAGTATTTCAAGGACCATTTTTTCTTAAAAATAATACGCTATTTCAAGACTGTTCCATTAAGATCAAGATAGAAAACAACCTAAAAACAAACCAGGAGTTGGCAATTATGATCATGTGCTATTCTGCTATGAAATTATCAGACATTCATACCAAATTTTAACAGAACTAAAGAGATTACAGACAAAGATGACATTTCCCTTATACATGTAGTTTAATTCACTAGTTGCTAAATTGTGACCAGGAAGAATCACTTCTTAGGTGTTTTTTTGCTTCAAAATTAGGTTCCTTAAAAAAAAAAGAAAAAAAGAAAAAAATTGGTTCCTTAGGTGGGCGAGGTGGTGCACACCTTTAATCCCAGCACTCGGGAGGCTGAGGTAGGAGCAGTGTTGTGAGTTCGAGGCCAGCTTGGGCTACAACATGAGCGCTAGGCCGGCCTGAGCTACATAGTGCAACCCTGCCTCAAAAAACTAGGGATGGGAGTTTGGCTCAGTGGCTTAAGCACTTGCCTGGCAGGTGTGAGGTTGTGAGTTCGATCCCCAATGCCACACACACACAAAAATTAGGTTCCTTGCATCATCTCATATATCAACCCTAAAAATGACATACATTTCAAAATAGAAAATCTCCAAGGATTATACTAATACCTAGACCAAAACCCTTAGGCAAAATAAGCAACCATGAAAATGATGCAGATAGTCATAAAGTAAATATTAAACAATACAGTTTAGCCAGGTGTGGTGGCCCATGCATGTAATCCTACCACTCAGGAGACTAAAGCAGGTGGATCACTGTGAATTTGAGGCCCAGTGAGACACTCTCTCTCAAAAAGAAGGGTCTGTAATACATCTTGTTCTTTGAGCTAAAAGGCATTGTCATGATTCACAAAATCAAATAAATGCATAAGCTGATGTTTTTTAGAAGTCCTCATTTCACCCCCACCCCGCAACCTACTAACATTTTATTTTAAAGGATTTTTCCAAGAAAGAACAGCTACCAGTTTTGTGATATCCTGCACATTTAACATCTTTTGTCATGATTAATTGAACCAAAACGAAGGTAACAAAAGACTGCTTACCACAGAACTCAGTGTTTCCCTTTCTAAGGATCCTAGCAATGCCTGCACAGTGCATTTTTTTGACAGTCATACCTGGAGACTGGGGTGACAACCAAAGTCCAGCAGCGTCTTCACAACCTGCAGGTGACCTTTGTTTACGGCAATGTGAAGCGGTGTCTGTCGGCGCTTGTTGCGCGCATTCAGATCGGCACTGCCCAGGTGCAGCACCTCTATAACAGCACCTTCGTCTCCAAAGGCTGCGTGGTGAACCGCTCTATCTCCATCTTTATCCTAAACATTAGCATTAAATCTGAATTACCAGATACTTAAGAAAGAGAAGCTATAATAATACACCAAGGACCAAGTTAATGTGAGAAAACCGTGCAGCCGACAAAAACTAAAAACGACTTAAACAGTGACTCCTCCTAAAGATTAATGATAAACCCTTATCAATATATCACACATAGCACTGGGCCAAGAGTCCCACTGATCCTTCATTACTCCCGATTTATCAGCCACAATACTACGCCAACATTAGGAAACTGTCAAGTAAATTACAAACATTTTCTGACATTTGCAAAATTTTATAAAGACTTAGTAATGACATAAACATTACACTAACATTAGTTGAGTGGTTTAATATAAATAATGCCTAACAGCAGTGTCTCAATTAGCTTTACGGAAGGAACTAGATCAACATAGTAATATTGGTTATCATTAAGTGATGAGCACATACTTTTCAATATATGTGAGAAAAGAATTACCTTTAAAAGACAGAAATGAAGCATAAGCAATCAAATTCTATACACCTAAAATTCCAAAATTCTCAGAGGAATCAAATAGGTTTTCCCTACCTTCTGGCTCAGGCATATTTCTAATGAGATGAGAAAGCAGGAAAGATCTAATTACTTCAACTGTTTTAAAAATCTAAATTAGAAACTATATTTTAAAGAGAAAAAAAAATGCCTGAACTGCAGCACGAAGGTAATATATATAGTTCACAGTTCATCCCCAAAAGAAGTCTCATTCCTTGGGCAGGGGCAGGGGCAGAGGAGGGTGTTGTTATAACGGTGCTGTCTTTGTGTCACTGCTGTGCCCCAACACTAGTAAGGGGGTTTCCTCCTAGCAGTGAGACCCAGCCCCTCTGTACACCCTAAATTATGCAGGAGTCCAAAAGTTCATATGGCACCCAGGATCTTCTGAACTACTTTGCAAAGGAAATACAAGTGCATACTGCTGTGATTAAACACATTTAACACAGATAAACACATCATTCAAAACAGCTACTGAATTCAAAGCTTTTAAGTTTACCTATTTTCTCAGATACTAAAAAGGTCAAACCATGTATACAGGAGTCCACAACAGTGGACAATCCTTCATGAAAGTAAGAAACTAAGGGAAATCTCTACCTAATTAATAATTCCTGGCCAGGCATGGTGGCCCACACCTTTAATCCCAGCACTCGGGAGGCTGAGGTAGGTGGAGCATTGTGAGTTCAAGGCTGGCTTGGGCTACAACATGAGCAAGGTTGGCCTGAACTACATGGTGCGATCCTGCCTCTAAAAAATTAGGGCTGGGAGTTTGGCTCAGTGGCTTAAGCACCTGCCTGAAGGAAATGACAAGTAACTACATGCAAGATTTAAGATTCAACTCTTAGGTTTCTAAGCAGCACTACATACAAACATCCAAGAAAAACAAGTTCATTTTATATATATAAAATCTACCTACATGGCTACACATTTCAGTATCTCAGAATCTTAAGATATTCCTCACTTCCAACCTAGATTTTCTTCCTATTACAATTCTGAAACTTACTGGATGGTTACCTTTCCATTAAAAAAGGGAATGTCAATCCACTACCACTGACTGCATACAGACAGGAACTACTGTACTGTCACCATTTTTTTTCCTTTAAGTTTTTTGAGTCAGGGTCTATGTAGTGCAGGCTAGCCTTGAACTCACTTTTTAGCCCAGGCTGGCCTCCAATTTACAGTGATCCTCCTGCCTCAGCCTCCCGAGTGTTGGGATTACAGGCATGCACCACCACGCCCGGCTACAATAATTTTTAAAACAGAAGGAACACAGAATGAACACACAACTGAGGAGTATAATGAAAATTTCCTCCAATCTCCCTTTTCTAGTTAACACAGTTTGCAGAATCAAAGATACATTATTTAAAAACATCTGGTCTCACCCAACTGCAAATTTACAAGTATGCAGTATTAACTACTTTTTTTATATTTTAATTCAAGTAAATAAGAAAAAATAAAGTTCACTCTTGAAAAACAGTGCCGACTTAGCTCCCAACTCGCAGGCATAGCCTGCTCCCCAGAGCCCTGAACGTAACCCAAAGTTTTAGTCAGGGGTCCCTGTGCTGCCCATTTCGCTGATTACACTCTGGATAAGAAAGCATGCATTTTTAAAAATTAGGCAAAAATGAATGGTTTTTCAGCCTTGTGCCTCTGTGGTTATCATTAGAAGAGCTTTGTTATTTTAGTAATTGTTGCTACTATAGTCTCTGGACCTAACTAAACTTAAAAAATCAGACAATCGAGACAGCAAATTTCACTCCATTCCATGAAATCGAATTAAAACAATTAACAAAACAAAGTTGCCTTCCATTTACAAAACGCTAAAACTACCTTGTCTTTCTTACATTATCAAAATAACCTTGCAGCAAACATGAGTTCCAAATTCACAGCCAAGAAAGATGCAACTTAAAAATTACTACCACAAAATAAATCAAATTATGTATCCCATTCATAAAAATATCACTGTAATAAAATGATCATGAGCCAGATGTAGTGGCACATGCCTGTAAACCCAGAACTTGGGAGGCTGAAGTAGGAGGATCGCCACAAGTTCAAAGCCAGCCTGAACTACATAGTGAAACCCTGTCTCAAAAAATAAATAAACAAAACAATAATGCTGTTTATAGATGTCTAATATGCTACTTTAAAATTCAAGCTCTTAGCGCCAGGGATACATATCATTCAGTGGCATAAGCACCTGCCTGGAAAGCACAAGGTCCTGAGTTTGATCTCTGGACAGAAAAAAAAAAAAAGAAAAAAGTAATAATAAATTAAAGCAACAAAAAATTCCAACATCAAAGATGCATTATTTATTTCTAATACACCATAATCTCCTTAGGAGCTGTCCAACAAAATACATACAATTAGAGAAAAAACAAAACTAACGTAACACTAGAGAAAACATCTTGTTTCAAATATATGCCAAAATGTTTTTAATTAGTAAAAGTAAAATGATCCATGTATTTAGCTCTCAGCAATTCAAGTCATTCAAATCTCCCACATGGGACAGTATTTTGGACAATACTGCAACAGCATGTCTAATCTAAATTTGCTGCATTCTAATTTACTCTAAATAACTTTGCAGTCAACTCAAATAATCTTAATATATTTTTAGTAAAGAGGTTATAATAAAGAAAACAAAGCCGGGCATGGTGGCATACGCCTGTAATCCCAGCACTCGGGAGGCTGAGGTAGGAGGATTTGTTGCAAGTTTGAGATCAGCCTGGGCTACAAAGTGAACTCAAGGCCAGCCTGAACTGCATAGTGAGACTCTGTCTCAAAAAAAAAAAAAAAAAAGAAAAGAAAGAAAAGAAAAGACAAGAAAACAGAAAAGAACAGAAAAAAAGAAAATAAAGCACTCTAACAGCATATATACATACAGATTCCCAACTGATACTTCAAAAATACAGTAAGTATTTATTTTCCTTTTTTTTCTTTTTTTGAGACAGGGTCTCACTACGCAGTTCGAGCTGATCTTGAACTAGCAACAATCCTGCCTCAGTCTCCTGAGGGCTGGGATCACAGGCATGCGCCACCGTGCACGGCTTTACTTTCCCTTAGTAAGACTATCCTCTAAATTAAAATAAGTGCATGCACACACACACACACACACACACACACACACGTACAATAGCCTACACTGAAAACTCTTCAAAGATTCACATTAAGGTCAAGAAATATTAAGACGAGGTAATGTCAATTCAGTCATGGACACAACAAAAGACCCTCAAAGCAAGGTCGCTAAGTGTCACAGAGGTCAGGAAAGACCTTGATTCAGGGGGTCTAAAGTGCCCTTCCCTCAATATCCCTAGCAAGATTCTCGGGTGAACCCAGCTTGGCTCCTGAGAGCACAGTGCTTCCACCACAGTGACAGGAAACTCAAATCAATGTTTTCACTAGAGATACACTTAACATAAAGAGATTACAGAAGAAGGAATGCTTTAAGCTGTCTTTTGTCAAATTTTCATTTTCAATCAGATAAGCATAAGAATATTAAATTTCAAGAATGAAAATCTACTTCATAAAAATTTATTTGTAGGATACTAACTTGTACTTTAAATGCTTTTCAAGTTTAATTTAGTTACCTCTGCTTCTACATCCACATTTTGCTTCAAAAGTAACTTCAAAATATCAACGTGTCCATTTTGACTAGCAGCTTGCATAGCTGTGTGGCCAGCACATTGTCCATTCACCTAAATTCAAAAAAGTTAAACAAGAATGAACATACGCCACAAATTGAAAGATTCATCATACACATACAGTAAAGGTTTCCACCTAGCACACTGCATAATTCCATGAGAATAATTTAAGTTGATGCTCCATAAATAACAGTATAGAACCAGAAACTCTTTCATTTACAGAAGGGCAAGAATTTTTTAAATGGAATTTCATTATTGAGGAGCTGTGAAGGGCTTGTTTAATCAATCTATAAAGTTGAAAGAAGAAAGGAAAGAGGGAGGGGAAGTTAATTTTGTATATACTACATATGTACTTCTTTTTTGGACTATTCAATCTCTGAGACCATGGTTAAATGAAAAACAGAACTGAGGTTTTAACATTTAGATCTTTGATCCATTTTGATGTTAGTTTAGTGCACGGTGAGAGACATGGCTCTAGCTCTAGTTTTAGACTGTGGGATAAGGAAAGCAAGTTTTTTCAGCACCACTCACTAAATGGGCTATTCTTCTTTCAGTGAAGGTACTTGGTCCCTTTGTCAAAGATAAGCTGGCTGAGTGTGTTTGGAGTTGTTTCTCTATCTTACCTTTTGTTCCACAGATCCTTGGGTCTGTTTTTTGTTTGCTTTGTTTTGGGTTTTTTGCCAGTACCATGCTCTTTTTATCACTGTAGCTTTGCAGTATAATTTCAACTGAGGGATTATCATCATGCCCCCTGCCTTGCCTTTGTTGCAGAATTGTTTTTACTATCCTAGGTCTCTTCTGGTCTCAAGCAAATTTTAGTATTGTTTTCTCTAATTCTTAGAGGCACATACGCTTCTGGTATTTTGATCAGGATTGCGTTCAATCTGTATAGCAACTTTGTGAGAATGGTCATTTTAGCGATGTGGATTCTTTGTACCCAAGAGCAAGGGATATCCTTCCATTTTCTAATAACCTTGTCAATCTCCTTTTTCAGAGTACTATAGTATTTAACATAAAGATCTTCCTTTGTTACACTGATTCCTAAGTATTTCACTTTTTTCAATGCCATTATGAAAGGTGTGATTTTGCTAATTTCTCTTTTGGTGAGTTTGTTCTTTGTGTACCGGAATGCAATTACTTCTGAGTGATGACTTTATATCCAGCTATGAAACTGAATTTTCTGGAAGACAGAATAACTCTTGAAGACATATGTGTAGAGAAAGACTTTATGAACAAAAACTCCATTGCATGGGAAATATTACAAGGAATTAACAACTGGGATCTCATCTCATTTAAAAGCTTCTGCACTGCAAAAAAAAAAAATCACTAACAGAATGAAGAGACAAGCCACACAGTGGTGAAAAAAATTTTGCCAGCCGTTCTTCAGAGACTAATATCTAGAATATATGAAAAACTCAAGAAAATCATGTGGTCAAATTTAAAGACCCAATCCAAAAATGGGCATCTGAAATGAATACACACTTCTTTGATGAAGAAGTACAAACAGCAAATAAATACAGGAAAAAATACTCAACTTCACTGGCCATTCGAGAGATGCAAATTAAAACAATTGTTGAAAGAAAAAAAAAATGCTGAGATTCCATCTCATTCCAGAAGGAATGGCTATTATCATCAAAGCATCAACCAATAACAAATGCTGGAGCTGTGGAGAAAAAGGAACCCTTCTCCACTGTTGGTGGGAGTGCGAACTGGTGAAACCACTGTGGAAATCAATGTGGAGATTCCTCAAAAACTCTAGAACTCTTTAACCCAGTTATTGCCCTTCTAGGTATCTTTTCTAGAGAATTAAAAGCATTACACCACAGGTGTATACATATATATTGATGCTTGTAGCAGCACAGTTTGTAATAGCCAAATCTTGAAAACAGCTCAAATGTGTATCAACCAATGAATGGATAAAGACACGGTTCCGTTACACAGTGGAGTACTATTCAGTCATAAAGGATAAGCTTGAGACATTTCTAGCTTAACTGATGCACCTTGTGACCATACTCTTAAATGAAATAAATCAGACACACATGTGTAAATACTGCATTGTTTCTTCTGGTGTGAGAAACAAAAAGTGTAAATAAGGATCAAAATATAATAATAGATATTGTGAAATAGGAAAGAAAATGTTCATATAGGAAGGGAACTCGGAGGGAGGAGGGAAGAAAAAGGAAAGGAAAAGAAAAAAAATGAGAAAAGGAAAAAAACAGAAACAAAACTTTTGCAAATAAGGAGAGGAAGAGAGGCTGAAGAGAGGGGAAGGGAATAGGAGAAAAAGAACTGAAATATTTCATGTACAGGAACAAACACCCTATGATGAATATGATCATTATATATATCTAAAATGTACCAACAAACTTAATTTAAAAAAGCACTGAGGTGAGTGAAAAACTTTCAGAGATGTTATTAGACACTACAGTAAAAATAAATTCAATTCAATAAATATACCAAACACCAACTATAGAAACTACAAAGAATGATACATAAATGATCAAGCCACATAGCTATACACAACTGTTATATTACAAAGCAGTAATTTCCAACCTTTCTTTCACTTACAGTGTCAGGTACTCACACTTAACTTACCTTTGGACATACCCAAGGGCCAATGCACTTCTTTAATCCTAACCCTTTCATTCCCATCCCTACAACCACAGAAGATGATTATAGATGGTAGCCTGGTCACAGGTTCATATTCTATCCTTTCTAAGACCACCCTAAAATGATAGCAAAATAATTTAAAATGTAAGAATTCATAAAGCCAAAGGGAAAAGAAAACTAACCAAGAAAGCAAAGGCAACACATTTGTGAAAGAAATACAACAGATAAGAAGCACCAACTGACTTCTGTATTAGCTTTCCTATTGCTAGATCCAAATACCTGACACCCACAACCTAAAGGAGGACATGGTTTATATGGCTCATGCTTTCAAAGAATTCTGGCCAGGATCAGCCAGCTCAAAGGCAGACGCATTACAGTAGAAGGCTGTGGTACAGCAACGCTACCCTGTTTATGACAGGCAAAGAGCAGAGAAGGGGACAGCACCGGAGAGAAAGAGTCAGGGATCAGATATAGTATCCAAGGTCAGAAGGCTGTGACCCACCACCGCCAAGTGCATTTGTTCCCAAACCAACCAAGTGGACAGTGAGGCTTAATGGTCACAACTTTACAGGAAGAGGAAGTCAAAGTCTAAAGAACACAAAGAACTCTGAAAAAACTAAAACCCTACAAAGACAAGCACATCTGAAGGTGAACAAAAGCCAAGTATAGTAATATAGATCCGAAATACTGGTTATTCAGAAACCTGAAGAAGGAGGATCTCAAGTTTGAGGTCAACTTGGGTCACAAAATCAGACCCCTGCTATTATGGCCTGTATCCAGATGTCCCCCAAAGCCTTATGTGGTCACAGGTGGGGAGTTTTGAAGATGGCTGGACTGGTGTGTGTGGGCAGGGATTGAGGGTGTGGATAATGGAAGCCCCACCATGGCTATGGGTAGTGCCTATCCACAGGTTTATAGCCTGGATGCAACAGAAAGGGACAGAAAGAAGCCAGGCTCCTTCTGCTTGCTGGTCACTGCCTTCTGCCTGCTCTGCTATGAACTGTTTCTCCTCTGCAATGCCTCTGCATGCTGCCCTGCCTTGGAGCCAGCTGATTATGGACTGAAACCTCTACAAACTGGGAGCTAAATAAACCTTTTGTCCCTTAACTTGTGGGTGTTGGGTATTTTGTCTGAGCAATGAGAAGGTAACTAAGACACCTGCTCAAAAACAAATGTCTTCAGAGGGCTATCACGAGGAACCCTGAGCTAAGCCTGACACAACACCACACTCCAGGTGCAGTCCTCAAACTCAAGGACACAGCATTAGCTGCCTCTTTCTCTAGACAGCAAAAAGGAGACATCTTGCTCTTTAAAACACTAAGTGCAATGAGAACAACCCCCGAATGACGGCATCTAAGGATCCCCCGAGCTCCACTTAGCCATCCTCATAATGTAGTCAGCCAGCCCTTCCCCTGGCACTAGGGACTGAACCCCAGGCCCTCACAATGAGCTACATACATCACCAGTCTTTAAGACAGTTTCACTAAATTGCCCAAGATCCTCCTGCCTCAGGCTCCCAGAAGCTGTGCCATCACACTGTGCCTCATCAACTTTTGAATGTCTTATTTAAATATGAATGAATAAGCAAAGATCAGAGACTGGACTCAAACATAAAAGGATCAACACATTAACTCAGAACAAAAAAGAGAGAACTGTGGAGGAAGCCAATCAGAAGAAAACATGGGAGGGCGATTTTTACTTAAAGATGTTCAAGAATACTTCTCATCTTTAAAAAAAGAAAAGCAGGAAGATACTATGAAAAATAGGAAAACAAAAGCAAAAAAAAAAAAAGAAGATCCACTAGAAACTAGTTTTGCTGGGCATGGTGGCACATGCCTGTAATCCCAGCACTAAGGAGGCTGAGACAGGACTGCTATGAGTTGAAGGCCAGCCTAGGGTTCATGTTCAAGGCCAGTCTGGACTACAGAACAAAACCTTGGCTGAAAAATAAAAAACCTACAGGCTTTATGCAGCATGAGACGCTTTTATACATTAGTGTTGTCATTACTTCCTGACATCTTACTCTTTTAAAGCCTCAACTCACAAAGATAATTAAAACAAAGAAAACAGTACGCATAAACATGCAGGAAGACTCTCTTTCTCCATTCTCTGTCTCTGTCTCTGTCTCTGTCTGACTCTCTCTCTCTCTCTCTCTTTCAATGGAGGCTTGAAAGCAGATGAACAAATAGAACTGACTTAGCAGACTAGGGACAGGAAATCTAAGCCTGCCACAAGAAAGGAGGAGCAGTCCTTTCTAACAAATTACTCCTCAAGTGAATACACCATGGAATACTACTCAGCCATAAAAAGGTATAATCTGGCCATTTGTAATAATATGGATGGAGCTACAGATCATTATTTTAGGTGAAATAAGCCAGGCACAGAAAGATAAGTAATGTATGACATCACGCATATGAGGAATCATAAAAGTTGATCTCACAGAGATAGAGAATAGAATGACAGTTATCAATGGCTGGGGAGGAAAGGGAGAGGAAGGAATGAGGAGAAATTAATCAATGGATATTAAATTATACATAGCAGTAAAACATTCCAGTATGCTGTTCCGCAGCGGTGACTATAAAAAACAGTAACTTACTGTATATTTCAAAAAAAACAGGATTTTCAAATATTTGTACCACAAAGAAATGATGTTTGATGAAAGAAATTACATGTGCTACAACACCATGTAATGCCACATAAATATGCACAGTTATGTTTTTATCTATCAGTTAAACAATATATTTACATAAAAGAAAGTTAAATACATACAGAGCAAATAAAAAACATGTGAAAGCATGCTCAAAAGTATTTTTAATATAAACCAGTAATTAACTGAAGGAGAAACTGAAATATAATAAACTATAAACCTGCCTGACAAGACAATGTGGAACTCCGACTCTACCTTTCAAACACACAAAAAAAATACTTGGTATTTCAATATGTGCAATAGGTTATGTTTGCCTCATCTCATTGTGAATCCTCAAATCACTGCGTTGGGTTGTTGCAATTACCTCTCTCTAATAAAGATAAAAGGTCACATGAATTTACAGGAGGAATAAGATACTAACATCTTAAAATTACAGATCTGATCTTCAAACTCTGGTATACTTAAAAATAAGCCACAAAGGTGTGGCAGAAAAGCTTTCTCAACATAAAAGAGGATGAATGAAACTGTCACTCTGACTACAACCTGTTGGATGGCACTGTACATAACACTGGTGTCAGTGTGGTACCAATGATAAAGCTAAGCCTATGACTAATCACAATCAAAATAAATATTCTGTACAAAACTTTTGTAAATGGGGAGGGAAGGAGGAATTGAAGGGAGGGTAAGGGGATGGAGGGAAAAAAACAAAAAAAAAGGACTTACATATCATGTGCAGGTACAAATTCTCTATGATGAATGTGATTGTTATGTATATCTAAAATATACTAATAAAATCTTACTGAAAACAATGAATTGACAGATTCATATTAACTGAATTAATCATTATACTGAATAACTTTTAGAAATGCATATAAATATGTAAATGTATAATAAGCCTAAAGACATATCCAAAGAACACTTTGAAAAAGTTTACAAATATGTCAAGGTGAAATGTAATGTCAGGCAGGTTTATAGTTTATTATATTTCAGTTTCTCCTTCAGTTAATTACTGGTTTATATTAAAAATACTTTTGAGCATGCTTTCACATGTTTTTTATTTGCTCTGTATGTATTTAACTTTCTTTTATGTAAATATATTGTTTAACTGATAGATAAAAACATAACTGTACATATTTATGTGGCATTACATGGTGTTGTAGCACATGTAATTTCTTTCATCAAACATCATTTCTTTGTGGTACAAATATTTGAAAATCCTGTTTTTTTGAAATATACAGTAAGTTATTGTTTTCCTACAAAATAGGAAGAGCAGCTGAATAAAACATCCTTAAACACTAAGTATAAGGGCCAGGAGTTTGGCTCAGTGGCTTAAGCACCTGCCTGGCAGGCCTGCGGTTGTGAGTTCCATCCCTGGTACCGCAAAAACAAAAAAAGAAAAAAGAAAAAAAAAAAAAAAAAAAAAAAAAAAAAAAAAAAAAAAAAAAAAAAAAAACACTAAGTATATATGTATGGCTTGTGTGAATCACAAAATTACAGTATAACCTATAAAGATTCACAAGAAACATGACCTTTAATTCACTGCCCTTTTAAATTGTGAAATGGTCAACTTTCACAGAAAAGGGAAAAAATTTAAATTAAATGTTTTACAAACATTAAAAACTGATTATAAAATTTACTAAATATATTTAAAAGGTGTCATACAATGACACTTACAAGAAAAATTCATTAAACTTCCCAATAGAACACCAATCAATTAAAAGTCTAAATGCAAATTTTGTCAGTAATAAAATATAAAAGGTCATAGAATTAAACAAGAACATGAGTATTTTTTAATACACACTTATGAATGATGACTGGTGCCCACTTCAAATACTTCAGAAAAACAAGAAAGAATGAACAGATGAGACACATGTGGCACAATCTTAATTCAGTAATATGGCAAAATCCCAATTATTGACTATAAAGTTCATTATATTATTCTATTTTTGTGTATGCTTCAAAATAATTTTAAAATGCTCACATCCACATCTGGTCTTTTTAGCAAATCTTCCACTTTAGCAACATCTCCATTTGCAGCAGCCTTAACTAATTCTTCATTGAGATCACCAGATTCTTGAGTTTCAAATAATTTCTTCAGGAGCTGAGAGAGTCTTTCTGCAAAGCATCAAATAAAGCTGCTAATGTAGGAGGGTCTCAAACCTTAACTACCACAAAACAAGTATTATCCATACCCCTATCATCTACTTTATTATTTCCATCATTGGTATTATTCTTGAACTGTGCTACAGATAACCACCCATGTAAGTTATAACCACTATTATGTCAAGCTGTGTCAGATTTAAGCCCAAGAAGTCTACATTTTCAATTTATGTACTTCAAGTTATAAGTATACAAAAAAGCAAAGTTACACACTAATAATTCAGAAAGTGCACCAATGATATTATGAATGAACACACCAGGCAGGATGGGAGAACCACAAGGGTACAAAATTTTTTTTGGGTTTTAAGCATATCACAATGATGCTGAGAACTCATACTACTGACCTAGAATAATTCAACATCTCAATGATTATGATTCAAAAGTAACTATCACTGGAGATTTGCTTTAGGAGCATTTATCTGGGGATATGCTTTAGAAGCACATAGATTTTAAGTTGAAAATGGACACCTATATGCTAACGACATACTTCATTAAGTACAACTGATTCTCTGTGTAATACTAGGAATTGAACCCACTTCCTTCACACAGAGCTATAGCCCTCTTTTTCATAGTTTATTTTGAGACAAGGTCTCATTAAATTGCCCAGTCTGGCCTCAATCTTGCCAACCCCTCCCTCAGCTTTCCAGAGTTCTGTGATCACAGGTAGGCACTGCCATACCCAGCCAATCAACTGTTTTTGAAAAATACAAGAACCACCTCGGAAGAGATACACAACTCTTTCATAACATTTTTTTCTACCCCTAAATAGTATCAATCAATATAGCCAACAAGTTCCACTACTTAATTCCTGCAGTACTTAATGGAAAGCGAAAAAGTCACAAATTGAGGCAAGGAACAAATCACACAGTGGGTCTCATCCACATTACTGAGTAGAGAATTAATTATCCTTCACTTTTACACCTTGTGGTCACCTGGTGTGATACCATCTAACACCCACATAGAAAATAAACATTAAACTTTAGGTACCCTGGCAAACTGCAGCTGCAGAGAGAAAAGCAGAGAAAGTAAGAAATGCAAAAATAAAATGGAGACCACCTAACATTTTCCTTTTCTACCTTTCATTTACAGCTATGATTCTATCTTCTTTCCTGGATGATAACAGTGTACACACAGAAACATCTAACACTATAGAACGAACTAAGTCTGTGTATATACAGCTGGAGCACAGGCAGGATAGGCTGTGTGTAAAATGTCTTTCCAAGCACCCAGAGAATGCACATTTTAACGTGGTGTTCTACTCATCATGGCAGGGGTAGTACTTATTAAATGACAAGAAAAAAATATATAGCTGATGTGTAAAACTCTACATGAAGAAAGGCATCTTTTAGCAAGAATGTTGGAAATATAAAATAAAGCACTCTAAGAAAATGATGGTTCTCTGCAGGAAACAAAAATTTTGACTAGTGAAAATAATGCTGAATCTTAGGAATGTAAGGCTTATATAGAGAAGGATCTAATATACCCAAGAAAAAGCACATGTTTAAGGAACTTTTCCAGGCATTACCTCAGTCAGAATAAAGGACCATCACATTAGAAAAAGAAAAAGAAAAGAAGTTCAAAAAATGATCAACATTCAAGCAGGCCTGTATAATGTGGGAGAAAGCAAGGCACACGTATGGTATTATCTGCATAAGGAAATTAGGGAATCAGCAAGGATTCTAATGTAAACCATATTACTTTTAAAGATGCACAATATGAAACCTACCACCAGAGGCATTGCTGATAGCTGACCCTGCAGATGCCACCTTGGAAACTGCTGCTGGATTATACGTCCAAGATGTTCCACACACTTCCACCTTTAAGTCACTGTCGGAATAAATCTGTTGTACTCGGCCAACTTTACCTAAAGTCTTAGAAAGAAATTAGATTCATCTTTCCAAGGTTAACGTAAATACCATAAAATCAATCATTATTCTTATAAAGTATCAATTTTACTTGTTTATAATTTTAAAACTTTTAAAGGATAACCATATTCTAATGGATTAGCTATTAGTTATAAACTTTAAAGAGTAACTTCTTAAAATATTTCAATAGTACATTAAAATATTTGATAATTACACTTTCACAAGAATGTAAATGATAAAATATACCTACTTCATAAAGTTCATAAAAATTTATTTTGATATTCAACCTCCTTTTTTAACCCCAAGATATATATGAGAATTTGCAAGTGAAGTAGTTCAAAATCAATCATCAATATAGCCTAAGAAAAGGAAGTCTGATTTCTTTTTTTTTTTTTGCGGCACTGGGGATTGAACTCACAACTTTGCACCTACCAGGGCAGGTACTTAAGCCACTGAGCCAAACTCCCAGCCCTGGTTTTTTGGGGCAGGGTCGCACTGTGTAGCTCAGGCCGGCCTTGTGCTCGAGTTGTAGCCCAAGCCGGCCTCGAACTCACAACGCTCCTCCTACCTCAGCCTCCCGAGTGCTGGGATTAAAGGCGTGCGCCACCGCGCCCGGCTTCAGGAAGTCTGATTTCTAAAGAAGAACTATTTAATAACAAGTTTATATCTATTTTAATTAACAACATTTTATTATTACTTGTTTTTTAACCTGCCAATTGCACAACAGGACACAGACAGACCACACAGCCGCTGAGCTGGAACAGAGGCACAGTCAGGTGCAGACATAACCAGCGGCAGCAGCAACTCTTACCAGGCAGCAGACAAGGTTCTAAGAGCTTTAAATGCATGAACTCGCCTGAACATAGAATTCTGAAACAAATACTATTAAGCCTATTTTAAGCCAAGTCCCAAACCCACCTCTGATACACAACAGCAAATCACAATAGTGGATAACTGATGAGAACAGCAGTAATATTTACCTCCTAAACCAGGCAGAAAACTGTCCTTGAGCTTTTCCCTTGATTTTATTACTTATTACAACTGTCCCCTTGATTTCTGGATGACAGTGTAGTCTTTCCAGCACTTCCCTCCCTATCTCTCCTGATCTACTCCTTCTCCTTCTTCAGATCCCTAAAGTGAATCATAGTCCAAAAATTTTTTCCTTAGTTTTCTTATTCTTCTTGAAAATTCAATCTATTATAAAAACTATCACCTTTTTTTCCAAAAGCACTAAAAAACAACTGTCTGCCTACTTAGCCCTCTCCTCTCTACATACACCAAATTCTAATATCTAACTTCCCAGCAGACATTTTCACTTGCCATCTTCCATCTTCAACTCTGTGAGACTATTCTCTCTTCTCCCCTTTAACATCTCACCACAGAAACTGCAAACAAACGTAGAGAGCAAAACACTGAAGCCTCACATACTCATCAAGCAATTAAAATCGTCATCAGCTCATGGTCAGTCTTGTCTCATCTACCCCCTACCCATCCTCCACTCCCAAACTATTTTAGTATCACTTGTAACACAAGGAAATTGTTTCCTAACATGTCTGCAATACTATTTGCTACCAATTCAAAGTTATCAACAATTGTCTATCATATAATATAAAGTATCAGTTTTGAATTTCCAATCATCTCATAATTAAGTTTCAATCAAGATCCAAACAAAGTCCATACAAATTTTTCCTTTGCAAATTATGCATTGAAGAGACAGTATTATTTGACCTATGAGGCATCTGATGATCTGAATTTTGTTAACTGGTGTAACTGAACATGTATTTGGTCAGTGAGAACCTCTGCAGCTGGCTACAAACTCTTCAAACAAGGTCCCAGAAATCTTTCACAGCTTTCTTGCTATTTGACATGGGGCTTGTCTTCCTCACTTCCTGCCAAAGAGCCACAACTATTCACTTCCTCAAAGAACCTTGATGCTTTACTAAGGGCAAGGCTATTTGAAGGCCATAACCTCAGCACTGATGTTGCCTGCTGTTACTAGAATGTTGATCGATTTAGGCCTTTTCAGGGACAACACTAAGAAATAGGATTTTGTTTGCTTTGTTTTGTTTAGCTCTGAGCATTTTTTATTACGTTTTTAAAGATGAAATACGCCAAGAATTCAAATATTCTTCCAATTCAAATTGAAAGGTAGAGTGTTTTTATTTCACTTCTATATTATTTTTGTATCTTTTTCCCACTGATTGTTCTGGTTCTCAAGATCATTGGGGATAACAGAATTAGAATTATCACATCAGTGCTCATTCATATCAATATATGGTCTTTTTATATTTTCTTAGATTTTTTAAAATAAATGCTATTTCATTGTTCTCTAACATAGAACACTGAGATCAGAGTTTTCCTTAACAGCAAAAATGATTTTTCTTCCTTTAAGACCAAAAATTTGATCTTTGTTTCCAGTGGCCCAGAGAATACTTTTTGTTCTTTCAGACACAATGATTTTTACTAGAATGTTTGTTTTTTTGTCTTTTTGAGACAGGCTCTCATCATGCAGTTCAGGTTGGCGCTGAACTCACTTTGTAGCCCAGGCTAGCCTTGAACTCATAGCAATCCTGTTTCAGCCTCCAGAGTGCTAGGATTACAGGGGAGAGCCACCATACCTGTCCTGTTTGTTTTTGAGATGGGATCTCATTATGTAGTCTAGGTTAGCCTTGGACTCACTATGTAGCCCAGACTGGTCTCAAACTCACAGTAATCCTCCTGCTTCAGCCTCCTGAGTGCTGGGATTACAGATATGCACAACTATGCTCAACTCTTTGGAATAAATTTACCTTTGATTTTAAAAGTTTCTTTATTGTCTTCCATTAGATCTTAAAGAGATAGCTGTATTGCTTCCAGCTTAGTGTTTAATTCTGAAATGATCTTTTTCCTATTTCTTTCCTAAATTCTATCACCTCGTTTCTAATTATTGTTTTATTCTTTTATATCTTGTCATTTTCTTAATTTCTTTCAGTTCATTTTGAATTATATTTTAATCCTCATCCATTTTCTGCACATATCTTTGTAAAGAAGTTACTCTGTTCTTCATTTTCTTTTTTGAGTAACAACTGTGTGTGAGGTTTCCACTGATCCCTGCCACCTTTTGTCTAGACCCACCCATTCTTCTATCCTGTCTCTATCCCATCAAACTTGTTTCTACTCCTAGCCCCTGCTCCTTGAGGCAAAGGCCTTGACTTAGAGGGTGCTTTGGTTGCTTAGTTCTGAGCCTTTAGCAAGGCCCTACCAGGGCCATCCCACACTAGCATCCGTAGGGTTGTTCAGTTGATGTTACACCACCAGCCAGACCATGAGGAGGCCGCACACCCAGGGGTATGGACCATGCCGGGGCAAAGTACCAGGGAAGCTTCTACTGCCTGGCAGGACATCATACTCTCCACTAGCAGAGCCACCAACAAGACGACCCTACCCCTTTCTGGACCTTCCCACGCTGATTTCAATGGAACAAATCAGAAAACAAAAGGCACAAGTACATCTAGTCACCAATTTGGTTTCTAAAATGAATTTACTTTTAATTAAGAGTACATGGGCTGCCGGGCGTGGTGGTGCACGCCTTTAATCCCAACACTTGGGAGGCTGAGGTAGGAGAAGCGTTTTGAGTCCAAGGCCGGCTTGGGCTACAACGCAAGCGCAAGGCTGGCCTGAGCTACACAGTGCGACCCTGCCCCAAAAAACCAGGGCCAGGAGTTGGGTTCAGTGGCTTAAGCGCCTTTCTGGCAGATGCGAACTTGTGAATTCAATCCCCGGTGCTGTGGAAAAAAAAAAAAAAAAAAAGACTACATAGGCTAAGTCTCTAGCCCCAAACTGTTTGATATGTACTTACTGGTAGCATCGCTTCAGCCCATTCTCCATGCCCTCTTTGCAGAAGTTTAATTCTCTCCAGATCATAACAAACTTGCACGAGGTCGCCCACTTGAAACTGTGAGGTGCCGCCTTCTGCCCCCTGTGCAGCATCCCCGCTGCGTACGATGTTGGCTTTGGTGAGGACGGCAGGATTAAAGGTCCACCTGCGAAAGCAAAGCCCAAGCTCAAAGCAGGCACACTTACTTAACTGTCAGACATTCTTAACACTGTAGGAGGAAAACCTGAGGCAGCAAGAGTCAGGCAATCCTTTCAAATTGCATTCTGAGTGATTTGTATTTCTTTTTCATAATGTATTCTGATCTTACAATTTTATTATACAAATTTTGGAATGAGTCATCTCTGATCTCACAATACTATTTTAGTACACTTACCCACTTTTCTTTTCTTTTTTTGTTTTTTTTTGGTACCAGAGGTTGAACTCATGACCTCCCACTTGCCAGGCAGGCACTTATGGTGGTGAGCTAAATCCCCAGTGCCCAGTTTTATTTTCCATATGTTTTTAAAAGTTATAACAGGAATGTGACCACTGTTAAAAACTCAAACATTCCAGAAGCATGTAAAGTGAAACTTCCATATCACACAAACACACCTAGATCACTAGAAACCATTAGTAACACTTTAGCACATAAACCCTTACAGATCTAGCAACATGCTGAGTGATACTCGTAAGTAGTTGTTTTCCCTAAGTGGGATCATTACACACATACATTACTGTTACTACTTTATTCAGAGATAACACATCTTGGAAGATTTTTCAATGTCAGATATAAATCTATTTCATTCAATTTAACAGACTATCCCCTCTAATGACACAGACATACATTCAGCTATGTAACCACTCTCCTATGAACTATCATTTGAAGCACTTCCAAATTTTCATTCACATATAATCCCTGCACATGTATTTTTGTGCACACTGGGTCAGTATTGCATCAGGTTCTTAAAAAGAACTACTTGATCCAAGTATATTTTTATTTACCATTCTGATGGAACCAAACTGCTCTACAAAGAGTGTACCATTTCTCCTACCATGGCCAATCTTACAGATAAAAACATTCTCTACTTTTAATTTCCATGCATGGGTATTTTCCATAATTATAATCATTCTCTCAAGATAAATGTGGAGCCGGATGTGGTGGCGCACGCCTTTAATCCCAGCACTCGGGAGGCTGAGGTAGGAGGAGCGTTGTGAGTTCGAGGCCGGCTTGGGCTACAACGCTAGCGCAAGGCCGGCCTAAGCTACACAGTGCGACCCTGCCTCAAAAAACCAGGGCTGGGAGTTTGGCTCAGTACCTTAAGCGCCTGCCTTGGCAGGCGCAAGGTTGTGAGTTCAATCCCCAGTGCCGCAAAAAAAAAAAAAAAAAAAAAAAAAGATAAATGTGGATTCTGACTTACTATACATAAGCATTTTTCCACACTGCTACCACCTTAACACTGTCATTTTAATGACTACTTAATAGTCCAATGTGTAGCATAATACTTATTTTACCTAATCGCACACTCAACACCAAAGCAAAAAGGTCCTCTTGTCCTAGAGAATTGTCATCTTGTATACTTTTCTCCTTCATTCAAATGGTTATTAGCATTAAAAGACCCTGAAAGGTCACAGGCTATAAGACCCTGTTCACTAAATTCCTGTCCCCAGCGGACTATGCCTCTGAGTAGCTGGAATATCAGACACGGACACCATAGCACTCGGGGCTCCTTCTCAAGCCCCAGACTTCTGGGTCTCCCTCTGCTGAACACAGCACCAGGTGCCACTGCTGCCTGCCGCCTGCAGTGCCTCCCTCCTGGTGGGGGCCACTCCCTCTTCTAATTACTGCACATAGTTTTCTCTCTCAAGTTTTGATCTGCCCGTTAGAAATGACCACTTCCTTTTGGGCCTTCAGAACACCCTAAATTCTTACCTTCTATACTACTCAGAACACTTTACTGCAGTTATTTCCAGTTTATCCAAACTAAAAGATAAGCCCTTTAACAGCAGGAAACCAGGTCTTGCCTGCCTTTGTAATCCTACCAATCACAGGGCCTAATATGTATTAATAGTCTTTGTTGAATAAAGAACAAAAAGATTACTTTCTGGAGCTCAAATTCCATATTACTGTTAATACCTTACTGTCCAAAAAAGAATTTTAAACAAGAATTACATAACTAATAATACTAACTTGTATTAACATTTCCAAACAAAAAATAAGAGAATATTTAACATGAAAAACATAAATACATGCTACTCAGAACTAAAATTTAAAGGCTTTTTTTCTTTTTTGAAAAACAGCTTCCTTAACACATACATATTCACCCAGTTAAGGCGTGAGATTCTGTGGTGTTTCATCCTCACCTCTTGGTAAACACATCGGTACCTACCGCACTCCTGTCGCCACCATCTCCCCAGCCTCTGAAGAACTGGTAATAAACTTCTTGCTAATAAGGATTTGCCCGCTCTGGACAGTTTATACAAAGACAATCCACACTCCGTGAATCTTGCATGGCTTACTTCTCCACCTCAGCACGTCTCCAACACCCGTCTATGTTGGAGTGTGTCAGTACGCTTACTCTATTTCAGGGCTAGACCTCATCTTGGTCACTCCTTCATCAGCTGACAGGCATCTGCGCTGTTTCTACTTTTTGGCGCTTATGAATAATGCTTCTACAAACAGTTACGTATGGCTGTGTACACAGGTGCTTCAATTCTGCTGGGTGTACACACAAGAGTGGAACTGCTTTCGGGGTCACAGGATAAATCTACATTAAACATGCTGAGCTAGTACAACTTTTTCCACAGTGAACCCACCACTTTGCAGTGTTACCAGCAATACAGGATGGTTCCAATTTCTCTACATCCTCAATACTTGTTATTATCTGACGTCTGGATTCTAGCCACCATAGAACATGGAATAGGATCTCATTGTGGCTTTGATTCGCACTTCACTAAGAAGAAGAGTATCTTCTCTCGTGAGTATTCTGGACAGAACCAGGTTCCCAGAGAATTCATATACTGAAGCACTAACCCCCAACAGGACTGTATTTGGAGACAGGGGCTTCAGAGAGATAAGAGATACTAAATGAAGAAATGAGAACAAAACCCTAAACTGACACTACTGGTACCCTTGTAAATGTAAGAGACCCAAGAGTTCTCCCCAGCCACACACAAAAGAAAGGCCAGATGAAGGGACACAGGTGGTGGCCATCTACAAGTCAGGAAGACAAATCATACCAGAACCACCCACAGACACCCTGATCTTTAATTTCAAGCCTTGAAAAGGATAAAAAAGTAAATTTCTGTTTTATAAACCAACCATCTGCAGTATTTTGGGGGTTTGGTGATGTATTTTGTTTTGTTCATTTGTAGTACTTTGTTACAGCAGCCCTAGGTAAGTAGTAAGTCAAACTTTTTGGTTATTGCTATAGTTTCTCTGAAAAACTGTCAGTTTGTTTTTTAGTTGAATTTTTACTGTTGAATTTTAAGAGTTCTTTATAACTTGCAAACATTTTCTCCCACTCCATGAGTTGTCACTGTATTCTCCTGGTAGTCTCCTTTAGAAAATAGGTGTTTAGTTGTGATGAGGGCTAGTCTATCTACCTTTTGTTTTAGGGCTACATCTATACAACCATCCTCTAACTCAAAGACATGAAGATTCATATCTATTTTGCTCTAAGACTTTAACATTTTGGTTCTTAAGAGTTAGAGGATCAATTTTGACTCAATATTTGTATATGGTGCATGGCAATTTCATTCTTTTGCATATAGATATTCATTTGGTTCAGTACCACTGAACTGTCGTGGACCCTGAACAGAAATCAGCTGAGCTAAATGCAAGAGCTTACTTCTGGGCTCCCTATTCCTTGATCTGTACATCTAACTTTATGTAATAACAGCTTGATTATAGCTTTGTGGTTTCCCTATATACAAGATCACACCACTTGTCAATAGTTCTATATCCCCTTTTCTCTTACATCATCCTTTTCTTTTTCTTGACCTACCTAGAACCTCTGGGTACAATGTTAAATGTAAGTGGGAAAGTGGACCTTATTTCTAATGTGAGTAGGAAGTACTCAAGTCTTTTACCACTGAGTATGATATTATTACCTGTGGGTTTCTAGATGTCCTTTATCAGGCCCTTTAATCAAGCTGAGGCCATTCCCTTCTGTTCCTACTCTATTCAGTGTTTTGATCACAGAATACTAGATTTTGTCATATACTTTTTTTGCATTTATTGATAAGACTGTGTGTGCCCTTGAGATTTGGGTACAACTGGAGCTAATTCTACTCTTAGGTAAACAATTTAATGCTAACTTCTCTTATGCTCCATAAAATCCCTTCCCTAAATAACTAGCCCTCAGTTTCTCTGTGCACATGTCAACAAGATAATTATTCAATTAACTACCAACTTTACCTTAAAGTATTGTAAATATACCAGTAAATAAGAGATATTTTGGTCCCCCAAACCAAAATAAAATAGAAAGCATATGCCCTGCCTCAAAGAAACCTGAAATCAAATAACCATTTTAATTGATAATAGGACACCTAATAGACGAATACCAGGGTGCCTTGCAAGACAGTGGAGGGTCCTAAATTAGCATGTGACCTCAATATTCCTAGAATGTATAGGGATTAAACCTAAGGAAGAGGGAATGAAAGGAGGAACAGAATGCCACATGGAGCAAGTAAGATGTACAACGGTGCCCAATGAGGAATGCAAGAAGTCCGCAGGGCTGGTAACAAGTATGTGCCCAGTGTGGTGGTACACACCTGTAGCCCCAGGCCTCCAGGAGCCTGAGGCAGGAGGACCCAAGTTCAAACCAGCCTAGGCTGTTTAGTGACTTAGGAAGACTCTGTCTAAAAAAATAAGTAACTAAAAAGGGCCTGGGGAAGTATCTCAGCATGAAGGCCCTTGATTCAATCTCCAGTACTAGAAAAAAAAAAAAAAAGAAGAAGAAAAATCAGTGTATGTGCACAGATCTAAGCATGGGAGAACTATGCTGTCATGAGATAACTAAACACGAGGCCAGAGGACTTTTACTGGGACCTTTTCTGAGTCACAGATTGCTATGATCCATTCTGAACAAAGAATTTTTGAGCTGTACTTTCACCTAATGCTGATATAATGTATTCCACTCCTAGAGAAAAATATCTAAAGTATATAAAATTTTGTATCATATACACATAATTTCACTCACACATACACACTGTCGCTCTCTCTCACCTGTTCCTATCTTACCAACATACTCTCACTTTTATCTACCATTTAACTCTAATGAGTCTGATTCAATTGCATTATGTATTCTCCTTAAGGCTCTTTTCTCTGTATACTAACTTTGTCACTATCAAAAACTAGAAACATCACCAACCTATTGCCACTTGGGTACTGCACTACAATGTCATGATCTTCATCGATGCCACACACAGTGCCAGTGGTAGTTAGCGTCTCAAACATCCCATCAGTCCATCCGCCGTGACCATGCTGCAGAGACTGCACAATTTCTAGGTCCAGATCTATGTTTACCAGGTCACCAATCTGCAATCCACCGGGATTCCTATTGCCATTCTGCTCACCTATAATTTCAGAGGCAGTCATTAAAAAAAAAAAAGAAGAAGAAGAAAAGACACAGGAACAACATATAACTGCATTTTGCATAGATAAGCCTATAAAGTCAATCTATTTACTTGTTACAGGTCTACTTCGATTTTCTACTTCTAATCAGCTTTGGTAGTTTTTATCTTTCTAGAAATTGGTTCATTTCACTTCATTTACTTCATTTGTTGCCCATAATTATTCACAGTGTTCCCTTGCAAGTTGTATTTTTTGATCAACTTTTTTTTTTTTAAAGGGAGAAAAGGTTTATTTAGCTCAAGAGTTTATAGAGGTTTCAGTTCATCATCAACTGCCTCCAAGGCAGGGTGGCACACAGCAGACAGGCATTGCAGAGGAGAAACAGTTCAGGGTGGCAAAAGGTAGCAAAGGAAGCAAAAGACCAACTTGTTTCATTTTTTACATATTTTTGGGGTACAGTGTGATAGCGCCATACAGGTATATAATGTGCAATGATTAAGTCAGGGTATTTAGCATATCCATCACCTAAATATTCATCTCTCTTTGTGGTAAGAACACTCAAAACCTTCTTCTGGTTACTTTGAAATATACAATAAATTATTGTTAACTACAGTCAATCTACTGTGCTACAAAACACCAGAACTTATTCCTCTTATTTAACTGTAATTTTTGTACCCATGAACCAACTTCCACTGCAAATGTACTACTTTTGAAAAAAATAATGTTTAGATATTTTAATTTTAGGTACCAATTAACCTTAAACTATTTTAAGAATTTTAAGAATTCACTTTTAAGCATGAGATTCTACAACTGAGAGATTTTAAAAACAAAAAACAAGCATGCGACTCAAAAAAATTTTTTTGTTTTGTTTTTGTTTTTGTGCCAGGAATTGAATTCAGAACTTTGCACTTGCCAGGCAGTCCTCAAAAATTTTAATAACATGGGCTGGAGATGTTGCTCAGCAGCAGAACACCAGGAGGCCCTGGTTCAATCCTCAGCACCATAAAAAAATAAACAAAAGACAACCAAAAACGCTGACAATATGCTGATTCATAACAAGAAGCACACAGGAGTAGAGTCTGCAAAAAACTATTCAACCCTATCTCAGAACACAAACTTCTGGATGATGAAAATACTTTTCTGCCTAGGTGAGCTATCAGAGTCACTATAACTAATCACAGATAGAAAAGAAACTCTGGATTTTTTTTTTCTTTGGAGTTGTTAGTATGCTTTGTTTTGGTCTGTTTTGTTATTAAGAAGAAATGATTTTATTTTGCTCATGGTTCCAGAGGTTTCAGTCCATGGTGTCAGCATAATTTTTCAATAAGTAGATCTTGTGATTTTTGCCTGAAGAGTATTTTTAAGTATTTCAAAGCCCATTCCCCAAACTATTTTCAACAGCTAGCTCCAAGATAAGACTCATGATCAAAAAACTCTGCTGAGAGATCCAGAATGTGCATCTTCATTCTGTATTTTTCTTTTTTTTTTTTTTTTTTTTTTTTTTTTTTTTTTTTTTTTTTTTTTTTGCAGCACTGGGGATTGAACTCACAACCTTGCGCTTGCCAGGGCAGTCGCTTAAGGTACTGAGCCAAACTCCCCAGCCCTGGTTTTTTTGAGGCAGGGTTGCACTATGTAGCTCAGGCTGGCCTTGTGCTCACGTTGTAACCCAAGCCGGCCTAGAACTCACAACGCTCCTGCTACCTCAGCCTCCCGAGTGCTGGGATTAAAGGCGTGCGCCACCATGCCCGGCTCATTCTGTATTTTTCTTAAGAAGGCAAAACACAAAACAAGAAAATTTCTAAAAATAAGAAAAATGCCACAAGCACATCAAAAACACTGGTATTTTTCCAATATTATCCTTTTATTTAAAAAATTATAAAGAATGAGTCAAGAACACAGTCCTTTCTAACAAAAAGGCAAGTCATATGATTTAGAAAGAGGAAAATAAAATTTGTATGAGAAAAAACTTCAGGCATTAAAGGACCAGAAGAGTGGTAAATTTCATTTGGTAAAAATAAGGTTTTAAGCCAGGTGTGGTGGTGTACAGTTATAATCCCAGCACTCAGGAGGTTGAGGCAGGAGGATCACTGCAAGTTCAAGACCAGCCTGGGCTACAAAGTGAGCTCAAGGTCAGCCTGAACTGCATAGTGAGGCCCTGTCTCAAAAAGACAAAAATAAGTAAGCAAATAAATAAATAAATAAATAAAATAAGATTTTAAAATCTAAAACTAGGGGTCAGGGGATTAGCTCAGTGGCACAAGTGTTTGCTTGGCAAGTGTGACATCATGAGTTTGATCCCTAATACCAAAAAAAAAAAAAAAAAGAGAGAGAGAGAAAAGAAAAGGAAAAGAAAAACCTAAAAATAAAAGTAGTTTTGATTTTCCTGTTTCTTCTTTTAAATTTTAATAATACATGAAGTGGGTGGTACACACCTATAATCTCAGCACCTTGGGAGGCAAATGCAAAAGGATCACAAGTTCACATCCCACTTAGGAACTTAGTTAAAATCTTGTCTCAAAATGAAAAATAAAATTAATAAAAAAGCCAAGAAAGTAGTTCAGTTTAAAGACTCTGAGTTCAATCTCCAGCATCAGAAAAAATAAGTTTTTTTTCTTACCAGGAATCAAACTCAGGACCTCATACTTGCCAGGGAGGCGCTGTGCCACTAAACTATATCCCTGGTCCACCATTTTTCTTTTTTTTTTTTTTTTTTTTTTTTTGGTAGCAGGAATTGAACTCCAGACCTCACACACGCCAGGCAGGCACTGTGCCACTGAGCTATATCCTGGCCCTTATAAAATTCTTAATGATACATGGAATTTTATTTATTATGTTACTTTAATCTTGGAGCTGTTCTTTTATTAAGAAGTCAATCTTACAAAAATTCTAAGAAATTTATAAGCACTACATTTTCAAATCCCATTTTAAATAATGTATGAGATACAATACTGATACAAGCTAATCTTTCTAAATGACCTTAATGATGATTCATTTTTTTGTTGTTTTTGAGACAGGGCCTACCCATATAGTTTAGGCCGGCCCTGAACTCACTATGTAGCCAAGGCTGGCCTCACACTCATGGTACTCGCTCCTCCTGCCTCCGCCTTCCAAGTGCTGGGATTACAGGTCTACAGCACCATGCCTGGCCAAATGGTGCCTAATTTGTGTAAGCCCAATTTAAACATTTTACAGAATCCATCAATTCTGCTGGTAAGAAATTTTCTCTAATCTGCTAACTCACCTAGCACAGGGCAATGATCTCTGTAGAAAGAACCTCCTTTGGCATCCTGGACACATTTCAGATCAGACTAAGAAGAAAAGAAACCAGAAAAATCATGCATGAGAACTTCAATACCTGAAATAGGCAAAAAAATTCATTCAGAATGCAGCCACAACAGAATACCTCTGAGTTAACAATTACACTAAACAGTGCTTTCAAAAACATCTTTCAAACGCTATAAACCTGATCTTCAGACAGTCACACCTTTTTTTTTTTGTTCGTTTTTTGCGACAGTCTCACTATATAGTCCAAACTGGCTTCAATCTCAAGATTTTCCTGCCTCAGCCTCCCAAGTCCTGGTATTACAGGCATGTGCCTCCATGCTCAGCAAGGTCATACTTTATATACTTTTGACTTCCTGATTTTAAAGCTCAAAATTTAAATTATAATAGAGTATTTAACATTGTATTTTAAAAATCACATGCCCATAAAAGAACTATAACAAGTATTTAAAATGTACATAACACATTTAACTTGAAAGATACTTTAATCAAAAAACTTGTTTCAGCATTCTAATAAATTTTATGGAATACAGAGGACAAATATTAACTTATTTTATAAATAAAGAAAGTGAAGATAAATAGTAAAGGCAATTGTACAAAAGTGAGCAGGAAGGAAAAAGTAATCAAGGATGGAACCAAATCCAGTCTTTGAACCTGTGGCCGGTTCATCCTCCTCCTGACTTCAACTTAGTCCTTGATTCATGGTAACTTGGTTAATTCAACTTCCTCCCATTATCTTTTATAAAAAACAGTATCATTTAAGTGGAATAGGGAGGCACCTATGGTATAACAAAAAGCAAAGAAAATGTGACTTAGAAGAGCAAATTGGGGTGCTACGCGGAAATTTAGGAGAAAACTTCTACTTGCTTTAAAATGCCTAATAATACTGGAACACACAATGGGTGATTAGTGCATCTTACTCCATTCAAGAAAGGAGCTCCTTTATTCACATACACAGACGCCAACTCTCTACAGCCTCTGATGCCAGCTGAATGTAAGTATCACTCACTTCTGGCCAGAGATATGTGTCAAACTGTTTTAATGCGATGCTTTAACCCACCTTTAGGAATCTAACCTAAAATCTACCCTAAAGAAAGACACCCATAATGAGCAAAGAAATACACAAGGATGTATGCTGACATACTGCTTGTGAATGCGGGATACTCATGAACAGAAACCTCACTAAATGATAGCATTACTACATAAATAAAGTACTACTACTCATCACCAATTTATGTACATAAACCAGTCAGCACATACAGTGCATAAGCCTTTGTTTGAAGCAAATACTCAAAATCCCACAAAGAAGTCATGATTTAAAAACAGCCAGCCAGCCAGGTGTGGTGGGGCACAACCATAATCCCAGCACTTGGGAGGCTGAGGCAGGATGACTGTTCCAAGTTCAAGACCAGCCTGGGATACAAAGTGAGCTAAAGACCAACCTGAACCGAGATCATGACTCAAAAAGGCAAAAAAAAAAAAAAAAAAACCTAACAGAGACATAAGATGATAATGAAACAGTTATGACTGGTGCTATATCCAATAATAAAACTTAGCAAATTACTTGCTAAAATTCATATGGTGACTGTTCTGTATAAACGGAATATATTAAGAAGACAAGAGATTTCCCTTTCCTAGTGAGATATGAGACAGTGGAGAAATAAATGAAATTTAAATGATTTTTTGAATAGGGAATATATTCAACATTGAAAAAACATAAAAGACTTTAGTGTTCGCGTGAATTGTAATACAAATTAAATAGCAAAGTCAATTTCTGAACAATAGCCCACGAAATAGACATACACAGCAATTCACTAAATATACCTCCATTATTTTCCTAAGCACTTAAGTAGTTTTAGGTATTTCTAGATTAATCATTCTTTATCAAACCTGCACTTCTAAAAATCAGGAAAATATCTCCTTAAAAGAAATTTAACACCTACTATAATTTATACTTTTATCAGCTACCAAAACAGAAAATAAAAATGCACCACAAAACTTTATTATACCCAATCAAGGACTGGACTTACAGATGGCTCCAGATCTTTTTGAAAGATTTTAGCAAATAAACCCTCTAAGACTTAACCTTAAGGAGTAGCTCTATAAAATTAAGACACAGCAAAGTATTCAAACATTTACTAAGAATAAAAACCATACTTTTTTTTCTTGCAATACCAGGGACTGAACTCAGGGTCTTCATACCAAGCTACACCCTTACCCCCTTTTTATTTATTTTGAGAGATAAGTCTTGCTAAGTTATCCCCAAGCTGGGCTCCAACTTGTGATCCTCCTGCCTCAGCCCTCCCAGCTGGATTACAGGCATGTCCCTACTGTACTACTAAACAGTTTAGACAAATACAGTAAGATTGCAAAGGTCTCACAAGTTTATTGAATTCCCACTTTACTGATTTCCCTGTTAATGGATGGCTGTATTTAACAGACAGGGAGAAGAATGAAAGATGAAAGAGCACGATTGAGGCAGCCATTGCCCTCCCATCACCCACTCGCCACCATCACCTCTGCATCCTCATTACTCACCATGCCCTCAAAGCCCACTCGGTACAGGTTCTTAGCACCGTTATCCCAGAGAACATAGGCTGCACTGTGTGGGCTTGAGGCACTCCAGTCCTGGATTTCCGTTACCTAATGGAATTGAGGGAGAAAGGATCTTTTTAAAAAGGGAAAAAAGGAGTTAGTTCTCTTAATTATTGCATTTAAATCTTAAAAATTATTTCACCAAACTGTGCAATAAGTAAAACTACTTCTTTGCCAAATATGCCACGATTAATCATTAAAGTCTAATGTTTCCAGAATTATAAGTTAATTTCTAAAATCACTATAGAAATTCTAAATGGGGTGTCTAAAGGATCACAACAGTAGATTAACAGAAAATAATTTGGTGTGAAATTTTAAATCTTTACATTTTTAAAAGACTTAACAGTACCGCAAATGTTTCGTGCTTTTTTGGGTGGGTTTTTTTGGGGGTTTTGTTTTGTTCTGTTTTTTGAGACAGGGTCTCACTATGCAGTTCAGGCTGGCCTTGAACTGGTTTATACAGCCCAGGCTGGCCTCAAACTCACTGTGATCTTCCTGCCTCAGTCTCCCGAGCACTGGGATTACAGGTGTGTGTCACCATGCCAAGTCATACCCTCTTAAACCAATTACTCAGTATGAAATTTAATATCTGTGAACAAATATCCAAAATGATTCAAGATAAGCTGGTTCTCTGATTAGCTACAAATTAACAAACAAAAGATCCTGAAGAGCCTGCATGGCAATGTTCACAAAGTTGCCTGTTCCTGCAGCAGTGTCCCACTGCTGTCCCCAACAAGCCATGAAGTCACCAAAGCTCAGACAGCATTTCTCCAGCAGGAGCCAGACACCACCTCCACAGCCCGGCATTGACTTCACACACATTTGCGTGCACGTGGGCTGCCAGTGCTCAAGGACCTCTGATCAAGTCCATAAGACGACACACAGCAAGCACCAAGTCAATCCAGAGCTGCACACACGATTAGACGGTGCTTGTCCATTCAGGCCCAGAACTAACAACCCTTCCCGACCTTAAACACGCATGACTGCTTTCAACAAAACAGAAGGTGTTTTGTGAGCTAGGTATGAAGTGAAATTGGCTATCTTTACCCTCCACTACAGCAGGTTCTGCTTCACTGCTTAAGAAAACACTATACCATTACAAGTGTCAGGTTTTAGAGAAAGAACCAGAACAGCACTTGACCAACTAAAAAAACAAATTTTATTTAAAATCAAATTCACCCTAAATTTCAAATTACTTGTAACATAAGCAAGCTCTGTAGTCAATTCTGAATCAATAAATGAAATCCCTTTGTGTGTCAGTATGATGATGTGAGTTATTAGTGACAAAGAAACAAAGCAGAAGGGATACAAAGTAACTACTTATACTATGAATTGATTATAAAATAAAACACGCATGGAACTTCTGCCAAAACCATGAGGTATAAAGTCACTGAGAAACCTCATAAAGGATGGATCTGAATACTACCTCCAGCTTATTCATTAACCTCAGTATCAGTAAAAGTAAGATCATTAGATGTTATGAGCCTCCAATACAACACAACAGAAAGTACATGCCGTCACTTGAGGTACATGCACCAAAATAAAATTGGGCCTTTCTAGGTGTATGGTGCACATCTGTAATCCCAGCACTGATTACAGTGGCTGAGGCAGAAGGAACACCATGAGTTTGAGGTTAGCCTGGGTTACATAGTGAATTCAGCCTAAACTACGAAATGAGACCCTGCCTCAAAAAAACTTAAAAAAAAAAAAAAAAAAAAAGGAATCTGAACCAAAACATAGCAATATACCAAACCTCAAGAAAGTGCCATTTAGTGGCTTCAAACTTCAGCAACTGCCCTCAAAAGCTGATTAAAAAAGAAATGACTTCCAATTCTCTAACCATGTAATAGTTATGTATATGGAAAAATACAAAGTCATTTTTTGGAATAGACGTATTAAAAACCTAGTTTTCAAAAAAAAAACCCTAGTTCTCATATACTCTTTCAAAACAAATTATTAAAATGTGTATATTGCCTGGCATAGTGGTATATGCCTATAATCTCAGCACTCAGAGGGCTGAGGCAGAGGACTGCTCTGAGTTCAAGGCCAGCCTGAACTACAGTGAGACCCTGTCTCAAAAAGATAAATAAATAAATAAATAAATACGAACGGACGAACGAACATACGTATCTACTCTGCCAGGAGACAGTTAGCTAAGCAAGATGAGGAAGTGAACAGAAAATGTGTGCCGTACCCAGGAAAGAGGCAAGGCATCCTCTGGGGACATCATGGGAGCAGCCAAGTGACTACAGGGCCCAGGCACTAGGGGTGACCCGTCCAGACATCATGAAGACTTGTCCCACTATGGTTCTTGCTGCCACTGCGCCACTTACCAACCTGAGCACATGCTGCTCAAGTGAGCCTGGCCCCCATCTCTACCATGCTGGGCTTGTCTGGGCTACTTCACGGCCACACTCCCTCTCTCCCACCCGCCACCCTTCCCTACCACCCAGATCGGCTTCTCCAACTACTCCTCAAACTCTGAAGTGAGCTCACAGGCAAAACTCACAGGGCAACCCATGCCCTGCCAACACTCCAGCCCAGTGAGCAGAGCCCTGCTCTGCTGGCTTGGTGTGTGGACTGCGGGGAGCCCTGCATGCCCAGGACTCCACTGACTGCCCCAGAGCACTGCTGTAAACTCTCAGTGGTGCTGGAGCCAGTCAGTTACCCCACCTAATCCACTCAGCTCATGTTCTCCTGCAGCCTTCACCTTAAAGCAGATCTGCACAGTCCTTACAACAGTTGGGTTTATGCTTTCAATACTTGAATACCAGTTGTTGTAGGGTACAGTGCTAAAAACAAAACCAGTATAGAAAAACAAGGGAATGATCAGTACAAAACTCAGGACATTAGTTACCTTGAAAGCAGGTGTTGAAACTAGCACAGGACACAAAGAAAGCTTGTAAAGGGATTTAGCCTACTCCTTAATCTGGGTATTGAAGACAAAAGTGTTCACTTTACTACTTAAAACTCTGAGGGACAGTTGTGACTCTTGGTGCTGACGGCAGGACTGCTAAGAAGGGGAGGGCACAGAGCCACCCACTGGCCATGAAGGTGTCCTGCTGAGGGGCAGAGTCCCGACCTGCACTGCGCTATCTCCTGAGGGGCTTCTCTCCCCCTGGCTCTCAGAACACAGCCCCTTGGAGAGCCACCAACACAGAAGTGGCTACTTCTCCAAATTCACTTTGCTCTATTTTTCCTTTCAAAGCAATGCTTCTCAAACTTTAAATGACCTAGGGATCTTGTTAAAATGAAGATCTTGATTTAGAAAGTCCAGGAAGAAGTGAATTAGTCACATTTCTAACAAGCTGTCAGGTGACACACCACACTACACTCTCAAGAATTTACACTTAGATTTTTTTTGTCTCTCTCCCTTAATAAGAATACAGGCTTCAGGAGGGTAAGATCTTTATTTTCTTTACTTATTGCTATATCTGATACTTGAAACAGAAATATGCACATAAGAAATGACCAATGCATTTTTTAATTCAAAAAAGGCAAAAGTCTCTTTCCTTAATAAGAATCAAATTTTTGTTCTGTTTTCTTTGTTTTGGGTGGTACTGATGATTGAACCCAGGGCCTCACACATGCTAGGCAAGGACGCCACCACTATGCTATATACTGCCAGCCATTTTGCCCAGACCTTGAACTTGTAATCATACTGCCTCAGTCTCCCAAGTAACTGGGATTATAGAAATGTGCTACCACGCCCAGAAAAAATGAAGTACTTAAAATATATTAACTAAGCCGAGCGTGGTGGCGCACGCCTTTAATCCCAGCACTCGGGAGGCTGAGGTAGGAGGAGCGTTGTGAGTTCTAGGCCGGCTTGGGCTACAACGCGAGCGCAAGGCTGGCCTGAGCTACACAGTGCGATCCTGCCTCAAAAAACCAGGGCTGGGAGTTTGGCTCAGCGGCTTACGCACCTGTCAGGCAGGTGTGAGGTTGTGAGTTTAATTCCCGGTGCCGCAAAAAAAAAAATAATAATAATCAAATAAAATAAAATATATTAACTAAAATACATCTGTCTGACTTTTAGATATTAAAATACTTTATTATTTAAAATAATTACTGTGAATTTAGAAAACTATTTGAGAAAATGTTTAAAAATCAGGGTTTTGAGTTCTTAGGAAGACTTTCCCAGATAATACACACTTGTAAAACCGTCACTATTCAATGCTTTCAAAGTGTTAACTGACGGTGGTGACACCTAAGTCCCCATGTAAAGTGCTGCTCGCTTCGGGTCAACTCACATGCGGCACAGCACAAAACGCGCTTGGTAACATTTGCTGGCTGGCTGAACTGAGGAGTGAATGAGCAGCCAAAGGGACAAGAAATACAGTAAATACAAGCACCAACTCACTGCCCCACTCCGGTCAAACGTACCACACAAAACCCCCTTCAGAGCAACCGCTAGGACCGAGCCCAGCGGCCCCGCCGGCCTGGCTCAGGGCAGGGCACTTGCCTGGCACAGCGAGACCCGTGGGTCAGTCTCCAGTCAAGCTTAAAAAGGAGCTGCCTATTGTCCCTCGGAAACAGGTCTCTGGGTGAACGAAGTGTACACGCCGCCGACTGAACTGACTCTTTTTTTAAATACAGTGCTAAGCTGCCCTCTCAAATGACATTTCAGCAGCATGGGAGTCAAGCGCAGGAAACAGGCCTTCAGGCTGACCCAAGCTGGCACTCGGGAGTGCAAGCCAAGCAACGCGCAGCCACGGCCACAAAGCACAGGGCAATCTGTCTTCTTCCACAGACAGAAACAGGGAGAAATTAAGACTTAAAAACTGTTAATGGCATGGGAACCAAAACGCGCCACGAGATCCGTTCCCGAAGCATGGGTCGGGGGGGCAGCTGGGCGGGGGCCATACCTTTCCCCGGCGCCCATTCCCGCCGTCCTGGTCTTCCCACTGCCAGTCCACTCCTCGCACCACTCTGGCACCTGCAAAGATTCCTCTGGCTGTAATCTTCTTAGATTTTCTACGAGACTCTAACAGAACCCTAAAAATAAATTTTCAAGGTTATATAAATATGGGTAATCGTCATTTCCACGTAAAAGCACTTACACATGTGTAAAGTGTGCTACATTCAAGAGAAAAATAATGCGACACTATCCATTTTATGAGGGCTCCTGAGTCTCAAATAATCTGCCCAGAGTGACATAAGTTAAAAAGTCACAAGGTAAAATATTCACCCACTCTAACCACTTCGGGACCCCGCCACACTCTTCACTAGAACCCCCTGCAGTGGCCACGTGCGCAGCACTAACCAGGGCCCAGGAGAGACGGCCATGGCCGCAGGGGCAGATAGCGCAGAAGCCCGGAGGCGGGAAAGCACGCGGGCGCAGGGCTCCCGCAACCCCAGGGCGCGCGCCCGCAGAGCAGGGCATGCGCGCCATGCTTCAGTCTGGCGGTGTCATCTCAGGTATGTGTTTTCCCAGACTCCATACCAGGTTAGCAGTCATTGAAAACGTCAGAGTACAGTGTAGACTGGTAAAACATCTCTGCAGCGGACTCTGACCTATACTGTACTGCCTCCAAAGCACTGCACACTGCCAGAAGACTGCAGACCTTGGGAAAGCTATCAGGTCAGCTGTTCAGCTATCCAGCCCGGCCTGCTTCCCGAGGCTCTCTCTCCTCTATATCCTTCTCGCTCTCGCCTTCGGTCAGCTTTCAGGTTTTTGTTTTGCTTTTTGTAATTTCATCTTGTTTGTCTATTCATTCTTAGAATGCCTTTACTATTTCTTGGCTTTTGTAAGCAAAAGATAATAAAGAAGCAACTTGTTTAAAATTACTCAGTTAAATGACAAGACACTATGAATCAAAAATCTGTTTACTCCTACTGTCTAACTGGCTGTATTATTACTCCTATGCACGATCCCTCTCTATATGGTATAGTTTATGTCTAGCTGTCCCCTCAAAAGCCTCATGCAGACACAGGAGGGGGAGTTCAGAGGTGGCTGGATCTAGGTAGGACGTGTGAGGCTGGGATTAATGGTATGTGGTTACTAAATTACACCACTAACTGGTTTTGGCATAGTTGTGGGTGTGGATAATGGGACTGCAGCCTGGGTGTGGGTGAGGCTACCCAAAGTGTCAAAGCTGGGAAGAGATAAAAGGGAGAGGCAGGCTGCTACTGGTGCCTTCTGCCAGCCATGAACCATTTCTCCTCTGTGATGCCCCTCTGCCACTCTGCCCTGCATCCAGCCAACTGCAGAGTAAAACCTCTACAAACTATGAGCCAAAAGAAACCTTTCTTCCTTTAACTTTGGATGTTGGGTATTTTGTCTCAGCAAGAAGAAAAGTAACTAAGATACCACACAAGAAGATTCAATCACCCAAAAATCCAGACCTGTGAACAATTAATACACCTCTCATTTCTTCTAAGACATGTAACAAGGGGGCCAGGGATATAGCTCAGTGGCATAAGCACCTGCCTGGCAAGTGCAAGGTCGTGAGTTCCATTCCCGGTACCAAAAAAAAAATTTCATGATTCTGTTTAGGTAGTCCCTAGACTATGTGATCATAGATAAAAGGCCTAAGACATGCAGCATGTATCTCTACTATAGTCCAAAAAGCACATGATAATCAGTGGACTCATTATTTTCTTCCAATTATAAACTGAATTTATTTACTTTCAAATCTCCACAAACACAGTGTCATATGGTCTCAAACAATGGGACCTAATGTTCATCTGGTAGTAATTAAAAGAATAGGAAACACAGCAAGAAAAAATAATTGGGCCTTCTTGGGCTGCCCTGACATTTTCAATTGCTGAATGGTGCTGTCTATGCAAGATAAGAACAGCCCAGTGATCCTGGCAAAATCTGTACACAGTTCCATCTTCACAAAACTCCACTAGTCACATCTACCTTGTTATTTGCTACCTCCTCCTCCTAAATCAACTGTCAGAACCTATTTCCTAGTCCTATTTGTAAGGCCAAGGAGTATAAAACTTGAGTACAAAGAGTCACTACTAAAGAAAGAATTGTTTCCCCTACCGCTCACTTCCTGGTGTAGTAATTCTGTAAAAGCGATGCCTCAAGTGATGTTTATCTCCATGATAACATACTGTGCACAGATCATAATTTGTACACTCGGCACACTTCCACCGGATGCCAATGATGGGTTGTTGGCGGCAGGTATCGCACATAGTCCCGTCATGCTTGATGCCTGTTCAACAGAGACACATATTTACATTATAGACAAATCCTCACCTGCACGTGATTTCCTTCCAAGAATACAACCATGTGGCACTTACCATGTTCTCATACATAAACTGAAACTTAGGTTCAGTGCAGATAAAAAAGAATCCTTTACCACCATGTAGTGTTTCAGCTAGAAAAACTCAGAAATCTTTGGAAGAATTTCGACCTATTCTCCAGGATAATTTCATCCTGCTATCAAGTAAACAAACTATCAATTAACTTAAGCATTTACCATAGGGTTTGAGTTTTTTTCCTATAACTATACACTTTAGAAAATGATTAGCAAGCACATTTCCCTATTTAAAGGAAAACAATCCTCTGATGTTGGGGTACTTTCCCCCTCTTAAGGAAAATGAAGCACTCCATAAAATGACCTCCACTAAAGCTATTCACATGGATGGATGAGACACTCATTTAAACTACAAAAGATATCCCACAAAGAGATGAAAATAGCCAGGTGTGGTGGCGCACGCCTTTAATACCAGCACTCGGGAGGCTGAGGCAGGAGGAGTGTTGTGAGTTCGAGGTCCGCTTGGGCTACAATGCGAGCGCAAGGCCGGCCTGAGCTATGTAGTGTGACCCTGCCTCAAAAAACTAGGACCGGGAGTTTGGCTCACTGGCGTAAGCGACTGTCTGGCAGGCGTGAAGCTGTGAGTTTGATCCCTGGTGCCGCCAAAAAAAAAAAAAAAAAAAAAAAGAGATCAAAATAACTATCTAAGGGTAACAGAATTAGGAATACTACTCCTGTACTACCTGTGATATTAAAACCACTTGTTCAGTACATTAAAACGATAATTTTTTAAAAAATAATATGTGGTTGTAGACATCAGTGTCACTATTTTTTGGGGTTTTTTTGTTGTTGTTTTGTTTTTTGTTTTTTTGAGACAGGGTATCACTATGCAGTTCAGGCTGGCCTTGAACTTACTATGTAGCCCAGGTTGGTTTCAGACTTGCAGTATTCTCCTGCCTCAGCCTCCCAAGTGCTGGGATCACAGGCATGTGCAACCATGCCCAGCTCACTGCTTTATAACACACCTTGGGTACGGAACTACAAGCAAGAGTTATTATCGTAAGAACAACAGTGACTGACACTGTCCTGGATTCAAATTCTGACTGTGTCAACAGTTATCTTTATGCCCTTGTAGTCATTTGTAACTGAAATATTTGCATATATAATAATGGTATTTATTTCGAAATATCTAGTGGTGGGTAGAGGGGAAATAGGTAAGATTTAGATGAAACAAGATGAGCCATGCTGAAGTTGGGCAATAGGTACAAGAAGAGTCAATTACTAGTCTCTGTTTTGTCTAGGGTGAGAAATTTTCTGTAATAAAAAGGAGTCCTTTTCATTCTCAGAACCTCAGTCCCCAAGGTAGTAATATGTTCTTTAAACATGAATCAATATGTTCTAAACATCCAATACCAATGTGTTATAAATGCAAGAACTAGAGTACAAAGATAATACTACTGCTAAATTCTACAAGAATACACAACTGCTACTGCCTAGTAAGAAGGAACAATCTTCCCTTTCTATATCCAGGTAACCGGATTATAAACAAATGACCTGACTGAGTATAATCGTATGCTTGGCTAAGTGGAAGAAAAAAAAAGCAAGGAGAAGAGAAGGAAAGAGCACTGCAGGGAAACGGGCACCTACCGGACTACAAAAGAGAACACGAGATATATTGTATGTGCAATCTTTCTGCGGTCTTCTGCTAGACAAATGCCTAACTGTAGGGACAGAAAAAACAGCAGATATCATTCATCATCATACTGATTCATTCAGAATTAACTTCTCATTTCTACTGAGGGACAGGTCCTCTTCTGATTTCAAGTACCACTGTTGCTATAAGTATGGAGAAGAGACAGGAAGAAAGTCAAAGGGCCTAGAGAAAGGGGAGCCCAGCTGTAAGAAGTCTGGAGCAGTCCAGGTAAGACAACAGTGGTCTGAATTAGAGTGGGGACAGCAGAAGTGGAAAGAAACAGTCAAGAGCACTTTAGGATCAACTGCAGTGAGCACACTCTTGTAGTCCCAGCTACTGGGGAGGCTCAGGCAGAAGGATCCAAATTCAAGGTCACCCTGGACAATTTGGAGAGACCCTGGCTTGGTGGGACATAGCTCAATGGTAAAATGCTTGCTGAGTACTGGTGAGCCCTGGGTTCAACTCCCAACACTGCAAAACTAAAAATAAAAAGTGAAAAGAGACAATTTTGGATGTGGTGGTCATAGCTTAGAAGACAAAAGATACAGAAAGTATAAATGAGATAAATAGTAGCGATGTTAACAGACAATCAAGAATAAACTAAAATTCAGAAATGCTCAGGGTGAAGATGAGAGCTACCAACAAAAAATAAATAGGAGCACACTAATGAGGGCTCAGGATGTAGGTCAGTGATGGAGACCTTATCTAGCATATATGAAAACGAAGCTCTCTGGATTTCATCCCCAGCAAAAACAAAAAAACACCCTTAGGTCCCCACTGATAGAAATAAACTCATCAGGGAAACTAAAATAAATAAAAAAATAAGGAAATTTTTCAAAGAAATGGTAGATGAATAAATCAAAAGAAATCACAGAAAAGCAGTGTTCAATGAACCAGAAGGTTTTGTGTTTTAGCAAGAACATAAAATATAATCAAACTTGGAGATAAATTATAGTTGAGGTGAGAAATAACAAGATCAGACATGACTGCTGAACTACAACTGTGGGCTGGGCTGTTTCTACCATTTAATGTAACTATATTACTGCTACATTAAATGGTAGAAACAGCCCAGCCCACAGTTGTAGTTTCAGTCACTAGGAAGGCTAAGGCGGGAGGACTACTTGATCCCAGGAGTTCAAGCGACACAGAGAAACTCAACCTCAAAAAACAAATACATCAATGAATGAATCACTCAATTAATGGCCAAAACAACTGTGTGTGATTTAAGACTTGAGTTCTATAACTTACTAGTTACATAATATTTCAAATCAACTTAAACTACTCTAAGACTGCAAGGCTCGCTCGAGTCAGACCTGACTCTCCCAGCCCCCAGCCTAATTGCCAGCAGAGGCACAGTTCTCCACAGGGAACTCGGACCAGGAATTTAGCTCAGTGATTTAAGCACCTGCCTGGCAAGTGTGCGGTTGTGAGTTTAATCCCTGGTACAAAAAAGGAGAAAGAAAGACAGAAAGAAAGAAAGAAAGACAGAAAGACAGAAAGAAAG